>VMTU01000172.1:0-55044 GCA_016759055.1 Paramecium bursaria
AAAAAGAAAATATTTTTTGAACCAACAATTCTTAGTTATTTCAAATATAACAATTTTTAAATTCATATTCTATAACCAACTAACAATGAATAAATATAATAATGATTCAAATCTATACTCTTTTTAAATTATTATATAATTATAATATTAATGGAATTAATAAGTATCTAATTTATCATCAACTATAAATATTAAATTTTCCGTTTTATTTTATACAATTTAATTTGTTTAATTTACCTAATGAGTGCAGTTACATGTATTTAAGAAGCTTAAATAAATCCATAAATTGATCTTTGTTTTAAAAATATAAAATTCACTCTACAAAGCTAAAAATGTATTTAACCATATAAATTAAGAGCAAAAGATTATACTGGATGGGGTATCAGGCATTTTCTTTGGGTCTTAAATAACAGCGATTTTAGGAGGTTCTGGATCTGGAAAAACTACCTTATTAGATATATTGGCTTATAGATTAAACTGCCCTTCATCCGCACAGATAAGTGGGTAGCTCACTGCAAATCACCAGCCATACAATTTTTATAGTTTCAATGAATTTGCTTCATATGTTATTCAAGATGATATTATGTTGGAAACTTATACTCCTCGTGAGGCCTTCTAATTTGCAGCATCATTTAGATACAAGAATATGAAGGTTGTGGAAGAAAAAGTGAATGATATGATTAAATGCATGATGCTTAAAAAATGCTAAAACACATAAATAGGCGGAGAGAAGAACCCAGGCATTTCAGGGGGAGAGAGGAAACGAACTTAGATAGGTTTTGATTTAATATCAGATCCAGAATGCATATTACTTGATGAACCGACATCAGGGTTGGATTCATTTACTGCTTTTTAAATAATTAATAATCTGAAATAATTGGCAAAGAATCGTAATAAAACTATTATCTTGACTCTCCATCAACCAAGCACTGATATTATGAACTTGCTTGACAGAATTTTATTATTAACACAAGGAAGATTTATTTATCAGGGTCCTAAAGAAAATGTAATTATAAATATAAATTTAAGATTATTAGTTATTTTGATTCTATAGGATATCAATGTCCCATCTCATAAAACCCTATGGATTATTTTATGGATTTGATGAATTAAAAAGATTAAAATCAAATAGACTATTTATTTGATCGTTATGATAATCTGCTTTTACCTCAAGTTTTATTGGATATTGATAATGAAAGACAAGAACCAATAAAATTTAAGTCCTTTTAGGCTGAATTTTGTAAAACCCTTGAGATATTAACTTTAAGAGCATTTAGGCATTTCTTCAGACATCCAAATTTTTTTAAAGCCAGAATAGTAGTAGTTGTATTCTAAAGTCTATTATTGGGTGCCGTATTTTGGAATGTTGGAAATAATAATGGCTCATTAGCATCACTATTTTCATTGTCTGGATGTATATATATTAAATAATCAATCAGCTCTTTTCTTTTAATGTGTAATTACTGCATTTAATTAAACTTTGGGATGCATTATGATTATAGCCTCTGAGAAAGATGTTATATAAAAAGAGTTCAATTCAAATATATATACTCCTTTGATCTATTTTATTGCCAGATAGTTATTAGAACTACCTTTAATAACCTTGACTACACCAATCTAGGTGGTTATATTTTATTATATGATGGGATTGAACAATGATCCATTCATAATTGTTAATGCTATAATCATACAAATATTATTGGCATTGAGTTTCAACTCTTTAGGGCTGATGGCAGGTTGTTTTTTCAAAGATTCCAAAATGGGTTTGAGTATCGGTCCCATGATATTAATGCCTCTAGTTATATTTGGTGGACTATTAGCTAATTATAATTCGTTCCCCTAATGGATTGGTTGGATTTAATATCTAAGTCCTATCAAGTATGGATTTGAAGCCTTTGTTACTAATGAGGTTCAATGGAGGGACTATGATGTTGATCCAATAAAATAATATAATTTCAAGATTGGATTGTATGAGTGCATGATTATATTATTGGCCTTTACAACAGGGATGAGATTGCTTTCCCTCAAATTTATTTAAAGAATATAAGTAAAATTTGATTATAGAATGATATAATGAAAAATGATATATATCAATAATCTTTATCCCAATTTGGGTCTTTGGCCTTCTCTTTTCTATATGGGTTGTTTGATGTAAGTGATGATAACTCTTGTACTAATGGTTTGCCTACTGCCTTTTATAAATCTTTAATTGGTGTTAATTTATTTGCTGGAGCTATATATGGGGCTTTGAGTTCTTTTTCTAATAATTTATCCTATCATATTGAATATAAGAATACCCAATCAAACTAATCAAACCATTAATTAGTCTTGAGGTGAGCAAATGAGCTTCCTAGTCTCAATTCAGGAGTCTTTTGCAATAATTAGTCCATCATTTTCTTAGCCTTTCTATCTTTGAGGAATTATGGATAGGAAAGTGGCTTCTTTTATATTTCTTCATAAATTTCGTATGGGTCTTCGGCTTCTTCAGCATAAGGCACACATCCACACATAAATTCATACATGCATACTCCAATTGACCATAAATCTGCAGGAAATGAATATCCTTTTCCTTATAATATTTCAGGAGCCATATAGTGAGGAGTTCCAATAATGGTATAAGTTCTTCCTCCTTTGTGATTCAAATATTTAGCAGTTCCCATATCAATTAAACGAATGTATCCCTTCTCATCAACCATAATGTTTTCTGGCTTTATATCCCTGTAGATTATTTGTTATTTATTAAGATATTCTATGCACAAAATAAGAGAGCCTACATAAAATTACGAGTCAAAAGTATTCAATAAGCCAATCTCTCTTATAACATCAAACAGTTCCATTCCTCTAATATATTGAACTAGGAAGAAAATGTAATTGTTATCTTGGAAACTCCTATAATAATGCATCATTAAAGGAAAATTGACTGCTTGCAAGACAGATTTTTCTTACTAATATTAAAAAATATTAATTAC
This sequence comes from Paramecium bursaria, assembly GCA_016759055.1. Taxonomy (NCBI): domain Eukaryota; phylum Ciliophora; class Oligohymenophorea; order Peniculida; family Parameciidae; genus Paramecium; species Paramecium bursaria. The sequence goes on from VMTU01000172.1 coordinate 2,970, forward strand.
AGCTAAATGTTTTTCTAAGTGCTGTTCAACTATTTGCTATTTGCTGATGCATTTGAGAGCATACAGTGATTAATCCTTGTTTCTCACTAAGTAAACATTACCAAATTAACCTTATCCTAATTTTTTCAATGAAACGAAATCCTCTAATTTTAAATTAGAGTAATCCTTCTTTTAGCTATCTCTTTATTTTACCATATATCTAGAAATATATATAATAAAACCTTTCATGATTTGTTTGGTTTTTCTTAAACACTTATTCGAGTGATCCTCCGATACAATCATAAAACTATTTAAATGAGATTTCAGCTAGAATTGTTTCATCTTTAGCAAGAACTTTTTAAACAGGTTAATTGAGTGTTAAATAGCCCTCTAAGAATTTATCTCCGTAAATTTAGCCAGTAGATGCTGCGATCTCTTTAGTTTAATCCTGTCTATTATTATATGATAAATTACATAAATAAGATCACCCTTCAAAACGATAACGAGTTTCTCCACCTTTTCTTCAAATACTACTTATTCATCCTTGTAGTTAAATTAGTTTGTAGATTGAACTATTTTTTAAATTTATAAAGTTGTCAATTGTCCCAATTTAGGATGTTTCTAGATTGCCCATACTTGTTTATTAGCGTACATAACAACCTTTTGTTGAGTTATATATTTTTATTACCTAAATTTTATCTCCTAAAATTTTAGTTAGTTCATCTCTACTAATAACTAAACATCTAACATCCTCTTCTGCTGCCTTGACACTGGCGCCTCTTGAACTATTCTAGATCAAGGCTTGTTCACCGAATGACTCACCTTTAGTAAGATTTCTTAAATGCTTGTCACCCTTATAAACCGCTACTGATCCTTTCTTAATAATGAAAAAAGATGTGGCTGGCTCCCCTTCAGTCACTATAATTTCTCCTTTTTTGTAAACAAGAGTGAATAGGACAGACGATATAGCAGTCCTTTGCTCTTCTGTGAATGAATCTATTAATGTAAAAATTATATAAAGTTTTCATACCAAGCAATTTTACCTAATGAAGGAATTATTTATTTTCTTCATATTCTTTCATTCGTATATCTTCAATCATTTTCCTGAATGTGTTTCGATCTATAGCCCAAAAAGCGCAATCACCTACCGCCTTTACACTAGCACTTCTTGGTGCGTTATATAAAAGTGCTCTCTCACCAAAATACTCGCATTATTTTAGGACTTTTTTAACCTCTCCATCAATAACTATCTGACATTGTCCCCTTTCTAATGGTTAATGTATAGTTTATACCGATAAGAAAGAAAGAACTTGCTTTCGGATCACCTTGCTTGAATACAAATTATCCATCAGGAGTTGTGCAGTAAAACATTTTTTCAACTATGGACTCTCTATTAGATATAAAATAATCTAGTACTGATCTGCTTATTGCAACGATGAGAATAAACTGTTATTTAAAAATGCATTTAGTATTAGTTAATAGTCGAATGGGTTCTTTTTTTTATCGCTTTTTGTTATATTCTCGTATATCTCGTTATCATCGCCTCTAGCATCAATTTTAGCCATCTTTTTCTTCTCTGCACGTTTAGGCTACGAAAAATAGAGTTTAATAAAATCTTAAAAATACCTCAACTTATATTATGCGATCTGGACTTCCCTCATATTCCCCTTTGTTGATACTATTTTTTTATGTTACTCCCGTACCTGGACTTGCGTTAGGGATAGTTATAGTGTCTAATTTTTTCTCCTTAGATTTAGGTATATGTCCATTTATTTCTTCTTCAGGATCTTGTTTCTTGCAAACACTGCCCATTAACTGAATATAAAAATTAATTTTTTGATGATAGAACCTATAAAGTCAATAGGCAATTATTAGCTAGGTATGGATAATGTCATATTTAAGGTCAGACATTGGGTGTTGGCACATTCGGAAAAGTTAAACTTGGAACGCATCATACTACGGAGGAAGTTGTTGCTGTCAAAATTTTGGAAAAAGAAAAAATCAAAGAATAGGCTGATTTGGAGAGGGTAGCTCGAGAAATCAATATCCTAAAATAACTCCGACATTAGCATATAATATAGTTATATGAAGTAGTACTTTTGAGATAATTTTTTAATAGATCGTTGAAACAGAGAAATCACTGTATTTGATTATGGAGTATACACCAGGAGGTGAACTGTTCGATTACATAACCAAATTGGCAAAAATTCCAGAGAGGGAGGCTGCATTATTTTTTTTACAAATTTTATCTGGAGTTGATTATTTACATTCTTTAAATGTAATGCATAGGTAAATATATAAGAGAAAACAAAAGGGATTTGAAACCAGAAAATTTACTACTAGATGAAAACAAATAAATAAAGATTGTTGATTTTGGATTATCCAATTCGTATAAGGATGGATAGCTTTTGAGAACGCCGTGTGGTAGTCCATGTTATGCAGCACCAGAAGTCATTGCTGGTAAGGGATATATGGGTAGTTAAGCAGATATTTGGAGTTGCGGCGTAGTATTGTATGCGATGATTTGTGGAAGATTACCTTTTGAAGACCCTAATACAGGAAATTTGTATAAAAAGATCATGAATGCTGAATATACGATACCTAATCATGTTACGCCGTTGGGAGCTAATTTAATTTAAGGGATATTGAATACAGATCCATAGAAACGATTCACAATAGAATAAATTTAGTAACATTATTGGATTACAACTAATTTGACAGAAATCAAGATGCCGAGAGGAGTCTATATCGGTGTTGATGATATTCCAATAAATAATAAAATACTCGAATAATTGCCGAAATATAATTTTAAAATAGATTATGCTCGTTAATGCATTTTAAATAATAGACATAATTAAGTTACGACTATCTATTATCTATTGTTAAAAAAATACGAGAAGGATCCATAATATAAATAGGAACTAGATAAATAGTCATAAAGAATGTCATAAAGAAATATGAATAGGTAGCCTTAGTCTGTGAGGAATTCAGCGATAAACCATTCTGCAAACTAAAGAGATTCAGTAAAGCCTCAATTATAATAATCTATAAAAACAGATGTTGAACAATTGGAAAATATAAAGGAAGTGAGTAATAAGGATTAAAACAATAGAGAGTAAAATAGTAAAGAATAAACTATTAAAGAATAAATTACCAAGGAAATCATTCATGTAAATAAAGAACCAAATACAAATAAGGAGACCAGAGAAATATTACCAAATTAAGAAATTAAGAATGATATTCCAAAAGCGGATTCCCAAACATTTAATAATAACAAAGATATTGTACTTGAAAATATACATGACAAAAAAGATAAATCACTTTCAAAAATTATCGAATAACAGGAATTTTCAGATTAAAAGAATCAATCAAATAACATGTTTTTCGATAGCTAAAGCGAAACTGAAAAAGAAAATAATGTGATCTCAGGAAGACCATCTTTCAAGGAAGAGAAATAAGCGCCTCCTATTCCTCAATAGATTGAAATGATGACTAGGGTGGAAGTGAGAGAAATTAGAGTTCGTTAATTATCTTAGTCTGTTGAAAAGAAGCCTGAAACACTATTCCCAACAGCTTAACAAATTATAGAGAAAGCTAATCGATTTAAGTAGTTAGCGTTGCAGGAACCAGACAGGGATAAATCACCTTTGTAATAGAAGAAGGTCCTGACAAACAAGAATATGCTAAGTGCCAGAATGCGATAAATATCCCCAACCTATACATAAGTTAAATAACATGAAGGACCTTACAATTTAAATTAGTTATTTTACATAGAACCAGGTCTGATGGTATAGAAACTCAGAATATATTTGATATAGAAGGATTTCGATATAATATGGATAAAGAAGCATGAGATAAGAATACAGAAATAGGATCTTTAGTTAGAAATCTACATTAATTAGATAATCGACGGAATATATATTATGAAATGTGTCAAAATATCAGGGGATGACGACGTATTTCATAAAACATATAATTAAATAATTACTTAATAATGAAAATACTTGTATATATTCATTTGATTATATATTATAATAATTAATTTATATCCTTATTCCAAAACACCTTAACTGTCTCCAATTACTGTTCAGTTGTGTTTAGACTTTTCATACTATTGCTAGCTACATATAAATCTCCAATTAAATCTTCAAGATATTTTAGCTTTCTTGGCAATTCTATGAATTATTTAGTTATTTCTTATTCATTATTAAGAATCTCCTTCAATTCTTTGCTAATATCATTAAACTCTATTGATATCTCTTTCAATGCTGGTATGATTTGATATTTTTATTCTATATCTTTATATTAGTCATGAATTAGTTTCATTTTTTAGACAAATATTTTTATACTTTCATCATTACTTTCCCATTTTACCTATATTATAAAATAATAATGTACTTCTATTTGGATTCCTCTTTTGTTTGCTTATTAAACTATGAATTATTTGCTGATTTAGATAGTTAACACTGAATCACTTTTGAATAATGCTGATCCCTATTTAAATTTGATTTATAGATATGTGTCTGTGAAATTGTTTCTCAACAAATAACAGACTGTATCATCGTCACTTGGAGGTAGCTATATATCATTAAATATAAAATTACGTCAGGCACTAATTGATTCAACCATAAATTCATATCAGCTTTAGAGAAATTACCTTTTATACTTAATGTATTCAGTTATAAATGCTTAATACTAATCAAATTGATCGATTGATGCAAACTTAAACATTTAATTTCAGTTTGGAGACTCTATGCTACCATCATTCCTTAAGGTTAAACATAAAAGATGATCTACCCTTGAATACCTTCCTTTAAATTTAAGGGTATTTCGTAGTTTCTGATATTACTATCTTATATTTGGATACATCTTTTCTCTATGGGTATGTCTGTTTGAATGGTTATTAATTAAATTGGATACTAACAATCAATAATTGCTGTAACATTTTATTTGATCAATAATTTGACATTCAATTTAAATTTATTAATAGATGTTATCTCGCCCTTTTATTTATATCCTTAAAGTTGTGACTGTAATTCATCAACTTCTCTCTGTAGTTATTTCAACTTCAGTTCTTATTCCTTGATGATCTTTTTTTCGTCTTTGAATAATTAGGTTTGCTGCTCTTTTAATATCAGTAATCTGCCACTATAGGTCAATACTAGTAACTCTAATTAATTGGGTTATTGAAAATACCCACTCTCCATTCCAATAATCTTTTCATTAAGTTTCTATTTTTATTTTAAACTATATTATTTACTCTTTATGCCAATTATTCCCCCTCATAATTGAAGATCTCTAACAAACCATCATTACGACAGATTGCAATATCGGTGTTCCCCTTACCCTAGAAGTCTAAAACTGTCAAACAACTAATAGATTCTGTTTAAATTGTAAATAATGTTGTTGATTTTTCCATTCCCATATCAGCAGCAAAAATAGTTCCATCTTCAAGACCGAATATGAAACACCTCCTCTACTCTTATCTATTAATTTTAGTAATCTCATTTATGTTAGGACTGTATATATTCATACAAATTACAGGAGAAGTAACTTACATTATGTATAGTATTTAATCTTTCTCTAGTACTCTTATACATGAATCTTAGCATCCCAGTATTACATTTAGCTTGCTTAAATAGTGAACCTGCATACAATTTATTTTATCAGGACACAGAAAGAAACATTAGGGCATAAACTTATCATTGACCACCTTATATTCATTCATCATATATTCCTTATATTTTGATAAAATATACTCCTGCTGTAAAAAATGATTATCCTTCTAATATACAAATTCTGATGATATCTGCTGATTGCATATTTGTTTTAAAATAATTTCTATGCTCTTTAGTGAATCCATGAATTTCTGATCCTACGCCAGTCAAAATTCTATATGAATCTACATTAGATGTGACCAGCTCAAGACAATTAATCTCCTTCTACATAGCCTAAAACTTTTTTGTTTCTACTTTATCATTATTGAATAAGAGTTATATTAAGTATCCTTAGTCATCAACTAATAAAACTATCTTTATAACACGTATTATTACTTCTCTATATTCTAGTCTTCTTTTTAGCAGGTGTCACTCTAAAACTGCACCTGTAATTAGGTATTCTTTACACCTCATTTTATATCAACATTAATATAATAAATCATAATTATAAACTAGACTCCTATTTTGATACCTCCTCAGACTCTTAACTTTGAATAGTGAAATTATCAATACTGATGTCATCATGGGCTTATGTTTTTTAAGGATCAGGTCTAGTGAAAGTAAATAAGATTTTTCTTTCTCCCACAGGTTTTTTCTATTCTTATAGGTTTTTAAGTTTTTTATAAAGGTATTCTAATTATTTCTGTAATTCGAGATAGTCATCTTCATCATGATGTATTTACTCCTCCTCCGTTATTTCAACTTCTTTCCTAATTGTCCTTCTATTTTTTAATCATAAATTTATATACCTGAATGTTGATTTTCTTGGTAATGATCCTAATTTTAGTTTTTCTTGAAATTCTTAAATTGATTTACCAGCTTTGAAAAAAGATTGCTATCTACCAAGAGGTGCAGGTTTTGTAGATAAATTCTTCTACGAGCCTGGAGTGTCAGGTTCCTTTTCTTTGAAGTCAGATATTTAAACTCTTTATATTTCTTATGCTGACCTATTTCGTTTGAGGTCATAAAATTTTTCCTCATCATTTTATATGATTTTGGTTTCTTTTCTTGAATTAAATGATCTATCATTATTAGATTTATCACTAGAAGGGACCAAAATAGACTATTTCATAGGAAATAATGTTCTTGATTTATCATTCTCATTTTATTTCTATTCTTTATCTTTAGGAATCTCCAATGTAATAACTTTTAAGGGAGAGTCTGTTTAATTCTATTATCGAGTTGGACTTTCTTATTTTCTTGGTAATGAGTCATGTAGTAATTTTTATGCCTCATCAACCGCAGTCTACCTAAATGTTTGACTGTTCTCTTCAGTGGTCAGATAGATTATCTTTTTTGATTGTTTTTTACTACTACCTCTTCTACTACTCTTCATATCTTATTCATCTTCATTTACTGTGTCGACAAATTAGATAGGCTATTTCATCCTAATTGACTTATAGATTGATTGAACTCGTTTTTTGCGAAAGAAGTCAGAATTCTAAGATAACCCAGTTAAATCCTATAATTTTTCAATTGCCTCCCGTTCTCTAATCAGTTTTTCAAGAGATGTAGTTTTAATTTCTTCCATATAATCAGGGAACGTTCCCAATATTTTCTTAAAAACATCCTACTCTATCGACAATAATTCGCATTCAATTTCTGCTCTTGCTGAATGGAATCTTGGACTATTGTCAAAGATTTCAATTTCTCCAAAGTAACTACCAGTTACATAAGTCTTAAAAGTAATTGAATAAACTCCAATCACCATATTTACTCTTCCATTCACAATGAAGTAAACTTAGTTAGGATATTCATTTTTAGAATATATGAATTCTCCGCTCTACATCTTCATCGGCTACAATTTGGGAATTAAGGTAGAGATGAAAACTGAATCTTTATTTTTGAAATAAGATAATCTGTTTCTTAAGCCAGCATACATAGCCTGGGCAATCTAAAATTTTAAGTGGGTTGGTATTTCAGATAAGAAACTATCGACCTCTGACTAGGAAAACACATTTATGATAGAGTTGTATTCAAGGACTTTCCTGATTTTGTACTTCATTTACAAGCTTAATTTGGTTTCTTCACAGAATTCATCCATGAATGTTATTTTACTCTGAAGATGACTCTCTCTTGTGTCACGAGCACCAATCAAAGTGGATAAAGAACCAACGGTAAATGAATAGAACCCAACACCAAAGAACATCCAAAACATACATATTATTCTCTCTGAGTTATTGAAAGCATGAATATCCCCAAATCCGACTGTGCAGATAGTTGTCACAGCCCAATATATGCTGGTGAGATAGAGTTTATATTCGTCTTCTTCTGTTAAACCAAGTTCATAAACCCATGTTTGAGGACCGAAGGCATAAATCTTTGCAATATAATACCAAAAGCAACCCATAATGTGCACACATATTATGACAGTGGCAAAGAATTTGAGAATTCTTACAGTAGCTGAATCTAAGTTTAGCAAATCTTGTATAGCTTCAAGAAAATCGGTTTTATGCGCTCTTTGAACTGCTGACATCATCCTTGATAATGTGATAAGTTTATATAATCGAGGCAGTCGAGTTAATCTAATTTTTAGTAAATTTACTTAAAATAAGCAGAAAATTAATAGTTAAAATCGAATATCAAATCTGAGGGAAAGGTTGCAGTCAAATCAAGGAAAAACCAAGTTTTAAAGTAGTTTATAGCTATTTGTTTACGGTCTAAAATTAGTTGTCCTTCTTCATCATAATATGCCGAGTTAAAATTAAACAACATATCTATCATGAATAAAATATCAATAATCAATTCAAGATAAAACCAAAATGGTGTAGTAAGATCGATAAATGCTATTCTTATTGGTGTAATGAATGAAGTGTATAATAACAGGATAATTTAAATGTAGGACCAAAATAACTTAATTTGTGAATCTGGAAGAAAAACTAAATCTAAAATAATTTAATTTTATAAATACTCTTATGTTGAGGCTACTTAAATATTTATTCATTTTGCTTATTTAGCATTTATTCTAATTCCTGAATAACTTCGTGTCTCTTAATAGATGTTTCAACTCTGCAGCTTGTGCCATACAATTTTACTTCGTCATAAAGTCGCTTCATTCTTCCGATCATTCTAAGTTCTTACAATTAACATAATAAATACTTTTTCTGACTCTATCCCATTTCTTCATGAGGTTAGTTTCAAATATTGAGTTTTGTAGTTCTTATTATTTAGCCATGCTTAAATCCTATTCTGCTATTATCATTTATTTCTACTTGATTTGTTGTAATGTCTCGAAGTCATCCTTATTGAATTCTAATAAATTGTCAGAATGCCTCTCGTTTGAATTTAAATGATCAGCTGGCCCACCATTATAATTATTAGGATTGAAGGGTGTGAAATATTTTTAAAATGCTAAATATCTGGTTTTAGACTGCTCGTTTTATTCTTCCTATATTTTATTCAAAGTTTTGCTGCTAGTTCTTCCTTCAATTAGTTTCACGAATGTGGCAGATCTCAATCTAGCTTGATTTTATTTTTCAGTTTAAAGCTAGCTATTATGGAGAGGCATGATCTTGTCCATCACCTCGAGTCTCTTTAACTCCTCAACCATTTTTTGTTTTTCATTCTATAAATTGGTGTCCATTTTGTATATTTTATAAATAAAATAAAGAAATTAGTAATGGGATGTGTTGGGTAGCAAAGACAAACCACGATGGTGTTTTAAGATCAGACAGAATAACAAGTACATACTTCGGAGAAACATGAAAGAGCTATGAAGGTTATCAATATTCATAGATAGAGTAAGACATCTAGGTAATTGATGAAATTGGACGATAATGTATAACATGAATTTGGAAAATAAATATAAACTAAAAAAATTATTAAAAAATAATGAATAATCAATTTTCTTAAGAACAATATCATCAGCATGTTCAATAGTTGGATCAAATCAAATAGGAAATTGAAGCCTAGGATGTTTATATCATAACTCAACCAATTGATTTGCAATTACTAGAATCTGAATACTTTGAAAATAAGGGATTTCTTCAAAAAATTCAAGTAATAGAAAATATTATATTTCATTTAGAAAGTTAGATAACAATTTCCAACATTCAGAAGAGTGAGGAGAGATGGAAGTTGTTTCTATAGAGCAGTTCTATTTAGAATTCTGGAGCATTTAATATTATCTAAGGATGCTAAATTATTGGAAGATTTTAAAGCTGTTATAACTAAATCTAAGGATGATTTGAAAGCTGTTGGATATGATGAGATTGTCATTACAGATTTTTACGATGTATGATGTTGTTTTTATTGTAGGCAATAATCGCATAATTAAACAAATATCCAAATGTTACAGTTGAATAGACTGTTGAGGCCTTTTGTGATAAGATGACATCAGATTATCTAATAATGTACATGAGAATGTTGACATCTGGATATATAAAGACTAATTCATTTATGTTCGAAGGATATATTGAAGCAGAATCGATTGAAAAATTTTGCTAATAAGAAGTAGATCCAATAGACAGAGAGGCTGACCAAGTATTTATTAATGTTTAACTTAGCTCCAAATTATTGCTCTTGTTAATTATTTGAATATTCCATTGAGAATATATTATTTAGATGCAGATAGCAAGAAATAGGAGGCAACAGTAGTCTAAATACCAGAAGATGCAGACTAGAATAAGATTTTCATAAATCTATTATATAGGCCAGGCCATTATGATATTTTATATCAATGATCATTTATTTCATACATCCAATTAGTATCTTCTATAAATTTAAGTTTCTTCCTCATCTCCAATATCATCCGATTTATAGTTTCCTTTTCATTCTATTATTACAGATTCGAGTTTGGAAATTCTTTTAAAAAATTATTATATTTAAAATACTTTATTATCTAGCAGTTCCTTTATATTAGTCGAAAAATTAAGGTTCATCTTATCTATAGTCTCTTTATGGTGGGGTGTCCATTTCTTAATTTGAAATTACAATAAATTAAAATAAATAGTTAAATTTATATATAATTCATCCTTATAATCCGTATGCAATTTGTAATCTATCCAATAATTTAGGATCCCTGAATTCAGCAGCTACATTAAACATATTCCCTATTTATATTTTCATATTTATTATCTCATCCTCCATCTGTCTGATTTTAGAATCATATTGCTATTTAAGTTTCTTTTCAGTCAAAATCTACTTCTATAATGAGTCTTTATATTACTCAATGTTTCGAAATATAAAAAATAATTACTTGTTGTAGGCTTCGTCTTTTTGTTAGAATTTCTATATCTCTTATTTCAAGAATCCTATTTCTTATATGTAGTTTTAAGAAGAATTAGAACTTGTATTTGTTTAGTTCTTCATTAATTTTGTTATTTCGGATTACTTGTCTATGAGTTGATTCTATAGGTTTTTTTCTTTCATTTGGTAAAGTTAAATTTCTTAATCCTATTTTACTTTTTCATTCTTAATTTATTGTGTTAACAACGATATTTATTATTATAATTCTTAGTTCTATTTTTATAACTATTGTGTAATATTTTTATGTTCTTCCATCATTTTCTTGATTTCCAAAGTCTATGATGATGGTTGCTATTATTTTTGTTAGATCTGCTTTATTTGTTCATCCTTATTTTCTAATTGATGTTAGAAATTCTTCTCTTTAATATTAAACATACATTACTCCTATTCATACTGATTCTTAAGTTTGTTATATTGTTCTTGTAATTGATTTATTTTAGAATTCAATGCTTCAGATAATTATTGTTATTATGTTTTGTTTATTGAAGTATTAGTGTTTTACTCATTCTCTTTATCCTATACGCATTATGCTAATTGTTAAATGTGTAATTATAACTAGGAGTTTTAAATTTCTTTGTTATGCAATTCATTCTTTAAATCAAAATTTTTATCTTCTAAGTCTTATATAATTTATTTCTTATTCTTATCTTATTGAATAACTTATTAGAAGGATTATTTAATTTGTTCTAACTATGTCTATGACTTTTCTAGTTGTTCCTATGTCTCCTATAACTAGTCAAGGGTTTCGTATAATTTGTTTTTAGATTAATTTGCCTCATTCAATTATTCGTTGAGCATTTCAGTTTTTTATTAGATCTCTTGCTACAATTGTGATATCTGTTAATCTCGTTATTAAACCTGCATCAGTGTTTTCTGTAACTACTATCTTGTATCATTTATTTCCTTATTTAGAACACTGATTTCACTATTTATAAAATATTTAATTACTCGTCGTTTGCGTGATTATCTTCTAGAATTTTCTTCTATTATTTTTATTCTTGCTATTCAGGAACATTTTCATCCATTTGACTCTCGAATGAGTCATTCATCCTCGACATTCTACTCAGCGTATCTATATCTATTTCTCCTAATAGCTTAAAATTGAGAGTCAATTATATTTTTGCATGCTTATCAGGGCACTTATCTAATCTCAGAACCTCTTTGGCTGATTCTTGCTGTTTATTTAAATATGATGCAATATCAATCGATGATTATCCTGCAACTTTACTTCCTTTGCCTGGTACAATTAGCAATACTACAAATGCTGATTTCTTATCGAGGAATTTATTGTCTTCAAAATACATGTTGGTTTCTAACGTTAGACTCTAATTTATTAGAGATTGTCCCGCTTATAATTCATATAAATTTGTCTCTAATTTCTATTTACCTCTCTTCCACTGGATTTGGATTTTACAAGAAAAGGCAACAGAGAGGATTAGTCTCTCTATGTTTGCTGTTATTCCGAATTTATAAACTTTTAAATTATTCATAAATCACAATATGCCATTCTAGTCAACTTATCACTGCGAGAAAATAATTTGTTATTATGGTACAATAAGGGGCCTGCCCTATTTTCAATGATTTTAAGCAATTTCCCTTAAAAATCAACTACATGAATGCCTGGATCGAATGTTCCTATCAAAATGAACTCCTCACAGATTTATTGTTACACTATTGCTGATGGCATTTAGTATTTGAATACAATATTGCCATTTTTAGAGAGTATAGACTATCCAGAACTATCTCCTGTAATCAAATAATCTTTATAAAATTAGTGGTTCATTATCAATCCTTTATGGCCAAAATTAATCCTATGACTTTATATCTATTTTTATTCTTATTAAACCAGCTCATTTAGATTGTATTAAGTTATCTCATTACCAAATAGATAGATATTATTATCTTTCTAACCCAGTTAAGTGATCCAAGAATCTGTCTCGATTATCTTAAACTACAAATTCGTCAAATCATATATAAATAGTTTATTTGACGTAGTCCCTATAAATAAATTTTATTTGTTAAGAAGTAAGGATAATGGAATTTCTGGTAATTTAATTTCTTATTTTGGATTATCCATGTGATAAATATGTATTGTCCCATCATTAGAAGCTATAATATGATAATCATCCGTAATTATCGCATCTGCAATAGGATGGTCATTTCCTTCTTTTTTGTAAACCAATTCTAAGGTATCGGTATTCCATATGGATAAATTAGGGTCATTGCCAATAGAGACTAAATAATCTCCTACTCTTTTGAAATTCAATAAGGTGCCGCTTAAAGAGATTTCAATTAAGTCACTTTTCATGAATTCCTTAATCATAGGAATTTATTTGATAAATTAATTTATTATTAAATCAGTATTTATTGCTAAGATGTCTCTAAATAGGTCTTGTTTCTTCTTTAGTTTCCTTTCTTCCATCTGGAAACGTTATTGTGGTCTTTATCCTCTCCACCTATTATCCATTTCTTAAATATAATAGAATTAAATAATTACATTGTTTATGTAGTAGTTTATATTGTTTTGTGTGTTCCTCCTCCTTAGGATCTTTGTTATTAATATCCTGTGTCACTCAATGCTCTATTGAGTTATGTGGGCTTGAAGAATGGGTCATCGAACTCTTTGAAAAACTCATTGTCAAAATTATTGCTCTAGAAAAATTATCTAAATTGCTCAAATGGATCAAAATTATCTCCGAAGAAAAAGTTTCTCATGTTGTCAAAATTATTCAAATCAGGGAACCCTTGTCGAAACTACTACTAGTTGTTATAGTTGTAGTTATTATATTATTAATATTGGGGTTCCTAGTAATATTATCTTTATTGAGGAGGAGGAGTTTATGGTGGAGGATTATTGCCATATTTGTCATAATATGAACGTTTTTCAGGATTAGATAAAACTGCATAAGCTTCTCCAATTTATTTGAATTTTTCTGTTGCTTGATCCTTATTATCAGGATTTTTATCCTAAGAATAGAATAGATGTTTACTGGATGCCATTTTAATGCTAATTTTCTATAAGCTTTTTTAATATCTGCATCAGAGGCATTTTTAGGTACTTCTAGTATTTTATAGAAATCCATTTTAATTATAATTAGAATTATAATAATTTATAACTATTATCAACAAGTATCACACATCTGAGACAACACCAACGACATCCACAAAATTTAAATCAGCTTTAGAAACCTAAAATATTTTTTAAATAGGTTGACGACAAAGATAGCATCCTAATTATTTCTTAAAGATCTCAGTTGAGCATTTCAAACATAGTCCACCTAATATGATTGAACAAATACCATGACCGCAATTCATAAGAACGTAGTCTGCTTCCCTGTCGAAACAGATAGCACACTTCTATTCATCTTCTGGCCTACGAGGACTTGTTGGTAGTTCTTCGAATTTCTTATCAGCCCTTTTAAAATAAGTTGACGATATTCTTATTAATTATCTTGGTATGTTTTCAGAATCTACTTCCTAGTTTGTCAATGAATATGAAGTGCATTATTAATAGTATTACTAGACTTCATCTCTAATAGAATAAGAGGTTATTAGGATGACGAGATTGATTATTACAAGAATAGGTAAGAAAAACCAAAAACTCTCACCTGAAAGAGTTTGGCTAATGTTTATTAAGGTTAAAAATGGGTTCACTACAAAACTTGTTGATTGTAGGGTGTACCAAATACCACCATAAAACCTGAATTTGTTTGCTAGTCGTTGTTCTTGTGTCTGGTTGAATCTCTTCCAAAGGACCAAAATTTGATTTAATAGCATGCAAATAAATATTATGATTGCGCTAGTGAGCATGAACCAAAGTATTATGAATACTTGAGGCCACGCCCATGTGATGATGTTCTGAAATTTTAGAGCTATGAAAAATAACTACAAACCTAAAAAGCATTTCAAAAGCCCAACGCACTTTTCATATTATTTACAAATACATTACTAATTTTAAAAGTGATAACTGTTTATCATTTTAGGAGATGTGAACTCTGCACAATTTAACGAGTAAAATAACTATTTCCATACCAAGGAGAGATCCACTTAAGTACATTGATTGCAAATTTAAAAGCATTGTCAAATGAATTATGAATAGTAGTATATATTCAAAGAGATATCGTAGTTTGTACATTTCGAATGGAAAGCAATGAATGAGACATCCAAATATTGTGACACCGATCCCATTGTACAATAAACTTTTAAAATCATCAATCAAACAACAAATGCTTATGTGTATGAGGTACTATTAAAACAATATTTGAACTAATGCAATCTTATAATTTTAATTTTATATACTATTTTTATCACCTGATAATGCTCTTATTACATATTTCAAAAGATGAAATTATTCTTTATTTTTTTAATATTATTTATTTTAAAAAGAAATAGGATGATCAAGAAACAAGTCCTCTATGATTTATTAGAAGTACCATTTACAGCAACATAGGATGAGATTGTAAATAAATAATAATTATAAATAGAAAAAATCCTACAGACAGCTTGCATTGAAATATCATCCAGACAAATGCGCGGGTGATGAAGAATCAAGAGAGAAGTTTTAGAAGTTCTCAGAGGCCTATAATATACTTAGTAATCCAGAGAAAAGGAGAATGTATGATGAAACAGGAATGGTTGATGGCGAGGAGAACTTTGAAGATGCCTACTAATATTTTAGAAGTATGTTCCCTAAGGTAACCATTAATAAGATCAATGATTTCAGTCTTAAATATAGGAAATCAGCAGAGGAATAAAAGGACCTTCTAGATTACTACAAGAAGTAGTTTTTAATAATATAATTAGGCATAAAGGAGATATGACACATTTGATTGAGAATATTATTTTGGCGGAAAATGAGGATGTGCCAAGATTCTTAGAATACTTTGAGAGTCAAATCAAGTTGGGAGTTATTGAAAGGTACCCTAAATTTGACACTACTAAAGACAAGATAAAGCTATTGAGAATCAAATCTAAAAAGCTAAAGTAGGTAGATGTTAAGAAAGGGGAGAATGATGAGCCCAATGATTCTCGAAAAAAGAGAAAGGTGAATTAATAGGAGTCAGATGAAGAATCTAAGAAGTGTGTTGGTCCAAAATAGAGAAGAAGATTATGACTTATCACTTAATATCAACATCAAATTAAGTTAGTGCTAGCTATAATGCGATTAATGGAGTTAAAGGTGATCTGAAATCCAAGGCATATTCATCCTCACCCATTTTGCCAAACAAGAAGTATATTCTTTGATATTCATCACCCCTGAGAAGTAGTTAGCAGTTCTTCACCGATGGCTTTGAGACTCTTCCATAAAAATTTAAAGTGTATTAATTTTCTTTTAGTTAATTAAATAATTTTACAACTAAATTAGTATTTAAGTTGAGGGGCTTTACTTTCAAATATAATCTATTAATTTTTATCATGAAGAGCAAATTTCATGTTTCGAGGTTTCTTGTATTTTGATTTCTCATTCAAAAATATCACCTATCCCAGCACTTGTTTATTTTTGGAATTATTTATTTTCACAAATTAATAGTCGTTTGGATTTTTATCATTTTATATAACTCTTCCAATAATGCCAGTATCTTCTTTCTAATTTTCTAATATACTATATTTTGAGACTCCTTTTAAGTTATCCTTTTTAGCCTACATGAGAAACAATTAATTTTGTCCCCAGTATACCTGGTATCGAGGAAATATTCTATTAATTCCCGTTCTGTCTCTTATGAGAGATAATTAGAACATTCCGTCCAATTCATAGGGTCTTGTTAAGAAATCTCTTAAATTTAGGTGAAATTTAACTTGTGTTATAATTTCACCATAAGGGTGCATAGGGATATTAGTAATTAGCTTATTGACATCTACTTGATCACTATCACTTTAGTAGTTTATTTTACTCGATCTCTCGAGATGACTATTCATTTCTTGTTCTTCTTAGGATTCCTCCTTAATATCATCTAACTAAATTTATAGAAATTCTAATGGTTCTGCTTCAACATCTTATTCATTTTAATCGCTATCAATATAAAACTATTTCGGGTTTTCTTATATCATTTCTTATTCACTATATTGAAACTGTTGAGAATAGTTATATTAAATACTTTGTTTATGTCTAAGTCATCATTATCAGTATATTTTGCTCCATTCTATCCAAGGTTTTTGTGATAATTGTTATTTCTAATAATTACATGATCATCCTTTGGAGGCTTTCTTATATAAAATATAGTCTTACAGGTAAGGGGATAGGTTGAAATGTGGGCATATCTTACACATCACTACAATCCTCCTCACTTTGAATAGATGACGAAAGGAACATTTAAAATATTTAATATTTATAATTACTCACTTTAACTTTAGGATTGCCTCTAAATTATTTCTAGCAATTGGGTGATAGAACGATTTATTGTTTTTATATGTGACTTATGCAAGTTATCTAAATATATAATACTTAATAATACAAATCTCTTGCAGCCAAAGCTGTATATACTGGATAGATTAGTTTTCCTCTTCCATTATTTGTTATGAAAGTTATTATTTTACCATTTCTGCTAGGATCGTACTCTTTGGCCAACAACACTACCTTGAACCATCTGAATAATATTTCTCCATTCTTTTAGTCTGTTAGCTTTAATTGGGCATCAAGAGTATTGATGATATCAACAGTGATTTTATCAGCTTTGTCAATCAAATGTTGAAGGAAAATGTATTTTTAGGGTGTTATATATTGGTTGAATGAGTCTGCATTTGCTGGAACTGCACCTGCTGATGTTATGAATGCGTCTGCTAGAGCGATTGCATCAGCTATGGCCTATGTTGAGAAATCAAGTTTTGAGGGTGGCATGCCTGTTTTGAAAACCCAATCGGTCCAAATAGTGTTGATTTAATTTATCTTAGCTGCCTTATCTGCAACATTTGATTATTTGAGTGTGGTAATGAAAAAGTCTCTAAAATCTTATTAGTCGATGCTCTTCCATGCAAATAACTTTTAGTATGCCTGGAGGAGATTTTAGAAGAATGACTCTCCTACTATAAGTTCTAATGTTCTCAAAAATTAGAATCCTCTTTCATATGGAATTTCCTAAGAATAAATTATATTTATTTACACTGAATGTATCATCGGGGTTAATACCAGTTGTGTCTGGGTGGAGAGTTGAGAATGTACTTTCCCATAAATTCTCATCTCTGATATACTCGTAGATTGATGAATTTCCTGTGGTTGAGTCAATCAAGATTCTATCCATTGCTTTTTATGCATTCTCCTTTTGAGTGTAATAGATTTATGATGCCTTTCTCTCTAAGAAGACAGTGAAACCTTCATTGATCCACATATTTGGCCAGTTGACACAAGTGACTGTATTTCCAAACCATGAATGGGCCATCTCGTGAATAGCTACAGAGAGTCCACTACCATCTCCAGTCATAATTGATGGGTTAGCAAAGGTTAAAAGTGGGTTTTCCATACCTCCGATTGGGAATGAGGGTGGTTAAATGACTAAAGTATAATATCCCCATCTAATTGTTTATTATATTAAAATTACAGATATGGTCCTATGTATTTTTCGATTGAAATGAGCATCTCTTCCATATCGACTAGTTCTGCTGCATATTAGTCGAGTCTTGTCTTGTCGGCTTCACTAATGAAGTTGGTTCTTGCTCCAACTTTTCTAAGTTCCACATTTCCTGCCACTATGGCTATCAAGTAACTTGGAATTCTTCTAGGTTGATTAAATCTCCTGATTGAGAGTGTAGTTGCGTCATATTGTCCCATTAGAGGTCGATTGTGATTTGTTTTGACAGATTCGGCTGACATGAAAACGTCAATGTCCTTTTACCAAACATTTTTCCATAAAACTGTGGCCTCATATGTAAACTTAATTGCAGGTGTATCTTATAGTGGGGCTAATGCTCTGCAGTTTGCATCTTCGCATTAAGAAAATAGATATGGATGAGCTAATTATTTTATGTATTATTACTCTTTGTGTATGTTTATTCTACATCCATAAATGATATAGCCCTTGATTTCGTAGTGATGCTGTATCTGATTCTTAGAGTAAGGACTTCTTTAGCATTATATACTCTATTTAATAGTATCACTAGTCTCTATCCTTAATCTGATTCAGGAAGTGGGTATTCAATAGTGAATGGTAATACGACTCCATTTGTTAAATATACGAATTCAATATTGAGGTAATAAATATCTAAATAAATCTAATCGTTATCATATTTTATACTTTTTATATGTTGTTCTTTTGGAATGTAAAGGAATATTCTGCTGTAGCATTGATGAACTTGTTTGGTAAATCAAGTAGCCATTCCAAATTAAGGTGGTCAAGTGTAACTTCTTGATAGTTTGCCCAAGTGTTGACATCAATCTCTGATGCTTGACTACCTAGGATAATCGACATCACAAAAATCATCATCATAATTTTCATTAAAAATAGATTTATGAAAATTAATTAAATTACAAGGTTTATAAATATAATTTTTTTTTGAAAATGTCTGATTTATTGGATGAAGCTATAAAGAAGAAATATGATATAGTATAAAGGATTGGAAAAGGAGCCTATGGTGTAGTTTGGAAAGCCAAAATGAAGGGAAAGTTAGTAGCCCTAAAAAAAGTATTTGATGCATTTAATAATCCAACTGATGCATAAAGAACATATAGAGAAGTATTATTAGAATTAATATAATTATAGGTCTCATATTTGAAAAATTTGCGTCATTAAAATATCATTTAACTTATTGATACGCATCCTGCAGAAAATAAAAGCGATCTATATATGGTATTTGAATATATGGAAACTGATTTGCATATGGCTATAAGGGCGAAAATACTTCAACCAGTTCATCGAAAATATATTGTCTATTAAATACTAAAGGCTCTGAAATATATACATTCATCAGGTTTAATTCATCGTGATTTAAAGCCTGCTAATATACTTTTAGATTAAGAATGCAAAGTTAAAATTGCAGACTTTGGATTAGCTAGGATGGTGGGGAGTGAGGACACTGACATACTGACAGAATATGTTGCAACAAGATGGTTTAGAGCACCTGAGATTTTATTGGGATCGAAAAATTATTCATTTGGTGTTGACTTGTGGAGTTTAGGATGCATGATGGGCGAGATGATCCAGGGGAAGGCTCTATTTTCTGGGAATTCAACACTCAATCAGTTGGAGAAGATTATCGAAATTATTGGAAGCCCATCAAATTAGGAAATCGCAGCCCTAAGCTCAAGTTAGATTTGGACTTAGCTATCTAAATAATCTAAAACCAAATTCAACTTGGATTGCGATCCAACAGAATTGGATATGATAAAAAGATTCCTTGTTTATGATCCTCTGAAAAGACTATCAGTTGATGATGCGCTAAAGCACCCATATATGAGAGAGTTTCATAATCCCAAAGAGGAGGAGACTTTTAAGGGATCAATGTAGTTATAATTGAAGGATGATAAGCA
This sequence comes from Paramecium bursaria, assembly GCA_016759055.1. Classification (NCBI taxonomy): domain Eukaryota; phylum Ciliophora; class Oligohymenophorea; order Peniculida; family Parameciidae; genus Paramecium; species Paramecium bursaria. Next base: position 23,370 of record VMTU01000172.1, read on the forward strand.
ATATCCTATTAACACTTATAGAGATTTGCTGTATAAGAAAATGGATTTCTCAAAAATAATGTAGTTAGTTACTAAATAAAAAAAACTGTTACAAGATGTTACTAATAAGAAAAAATTATAAACAGTTTTAAGTCATTAATCGTTAACTAGCAAATCAAATAATGATACTAAACTTTAGAGAGCTTAGTCAAATGTGTCTGTGAAATTGCGCTCAGCTAATGATAAACAGAAGAGCATGCTATCTAATTCTAAATTTAATGTTTCACATACGTCTGTAAGTCCGTAAGCAGGAGGATAAAGATTGGCTAAATTACTATCTAAATATCATTTTTGAATTACATTTGATTTGATTAAATTTTTTTCTTTTTTTAAGATTTATCGCTTTTTTATAAAACGAACATAATAAAAATTATATAAAAATATAATATATCATATTGATTGGTATTTTTCAATTACTTGGCTTTATAGATTCTGCAATTTGATCATAACTTCTTGATATTGTTATTTAGTGATTGAAAGTTCATATATTTTTTCCTTAAGCTCATGATTCAATTTATCGACTTCAAAAGTATCTGGTGATCTTTACTATTAAAATAGATATGATATATTACAATCAAAGATTCTCTAAGCTTTTATGTTGATTCATTCACTCTTTGTTTTAATTTGGCTATTTCCTCTTCATAAAACTTAAATATATTTATAATATATACTTGTTCCTATTGCTTGCTTGATGATTCTTAGTTTTGTAATCTTCTGGTCACTTAATCTAATCGTTGTTAGAGTGAGACTATTTATGCCTCATAAGATAGTCTTTCAGCACTTAGTTCCACTCCTGAAGTTCTGATGGTTGCACTTCTTAACATTTCTAGCTCTCTCTTCAATTCTAATAATTATTCTGACCTGATTTCTCTTTCCCTCAACAATCTTTGGATAGTTTCAGTCTCCTTTCCATTTTATAAACTTTATGTTTACATGGAAACTATTCTTTATTCAAAGTGACTAATCATTCTAGTTTTCTCAATTTCAATTAGCTTGGTCTTTTCCATCTCTTATCTCAATTGATCTCTTAACATTTAGTTTTCTCTTTCTATTTCATCGATTATTTTATTCAGTTTTTAAATATCTTGTACTAAATTTGATTCATTGAATGATTTTCTAGGTAATTGTGATGATCTAAGTGTTGTTTATAACTTCATTCTTAATTCATTAATTTCATCATTTTATTGTTTGATTACCTGTTCAAGTTAAGCAATTCTTTAGATTCCATCATATGGCGTTGATTTATTTCTATAATGATCCAACTCATCTTGTAATTGATGAATGGTGTAATGAGCCTATTCTAATTCAACATGTGGATCCATCTCTTCCATTTATCCTGCTTATAATGACTATAATTATTATGGTTAGTATAGTTATTATTAGTCTTAAATTAGTATTTCTTAAGGTCTGTCTCTAGCTTAATTCAAGAATTCTATCTCATCAGTCAATTGGTTGACTTATTCTTATAAGAATTGTATTTATTCATTCAATAACACGACTTGATCGTTTTACACATACATTGATTTCCAATATTCAGTCTCATTTTAAAGTTCTATAATATATTATTTGTTTTCTGTTAGTTGGTATTCTCCTAATAATGATTCATATTTCTTCTTCCAATATCCTATTTCTCTTAATAGCTCTTCAACTCTTTAAGTCTCATAATTGAATGAAAATCTGGAGTATCTTGACATTCTGGAATATTATGGTGACATCATTCTCCTATCTCTGCTTTAGGCTAGGAACTCTGTTGATCTGTATATTTTAGATTCTTATATTTCTCTTTTAGGAATATCTGACATTAAACTAGTTCTGTTAAATACAATCTTATTCATTTGCTCTGATAAATTTCTATTCTTCTCTAATTCTGTATTTAATTATTCATTAACTTGAATATATCTGACATTTAAATCTTAATACTATTTGTCTTAATCTCTTAATCTTCTCTATAGATCATCGATTTCTTGATTCTTAAGGATCATAATAGTATCAACCTTCTTTGGGGTCTAGGGCTTGATTGCTGTCTTAATTATAGTTAATTCTTCAGTCAAAAACTTAACTTTTTAATTCAAGAATATATTTTCCTATATTATTTTAGGATCTGCTTGCTATTACTCTAATTCTCTAATTCTTTCCTATAATTGTAACTTCTAGAAATCAAAATCTCTGTTCATTTGTTGAATTGTATTCTAATACTATTACTTGTTTTAGTTCATTTGTTAGATAACAACAGCCTTTTCATCATTCAACCTTCTGATCTCCTAATTTTCTAAGTTTTTCAAGTAATCTAAATCTGGTTCACTCTCAGGTGTCTTCCTAATCTATAGTTTACTTATTTCAACCATCAATTACTATTTCTCCATTAATAATTAATCAATTTAACGAATTAGTTCCTCATTATCTATCATTCCTTCAAGATTTTGTATTTTTTAGTTATTGCTGTCTATTATTCTCTCATAATATTATGCCTAATCTTATAACCTAATCTTTAATTGTTCATTCTCTTATATTAATTTCATTTAGTTCTAATCTATAACAGGCTTCTATTGTTTTGACGAATTCTTTAATCTATCAATCTCTGCCTTTTATGTGACTATTTCCTCATTCAATTATTTGATTAATAGTTTCAAGTCTGAATTAGATTTTGATAATCCTTAAATAAATTACTCATTGGATTGTTATTTAATATCTAATTATCTCGCCTATTCAAATAGTTATTTCTTTTCTGAATCTAACTATGCGTTGATTCTTTTCAAATCACTATTAACTGTTTACAAATATTATAGGTCACCATTCAATTAAGATATCAATAGATCCTTCTCTTATATTTTAGTTTAATCAACAGCTGGTTACTCATATGCTTCCTCATTTCCTGCCTTTAATTCTTGAGGTTACTCCATGAATTATATTCCATTTTCCTAAATATTCAACTCTTAAGGTTATTTCTATTTCAATTAATTTAGTTCTTCACTTTGTAAGAGGATCTCTGCATCCATTTGTTTTATAGTATTAGTCAACTATTAGTTCTCCTTGAATAGGAAATCGATTTCTCTACTGAGCTTGATATTTTGTTATTATCTCTCATCCTCTAATTTTGAAACTTATGATTTTAAGAATCTAATCTATTCATCTAACTTAACAATATCATTTAAGTCTGATTGCTTCTATTTGTTAATATTAGCTTATTAAATTAATTAATCATGTAAAGATTGGATTGTTTATTCCTACTTGACATTCTATTACCTTAATTGATCAACCTATAATCCTAATTATTTAATCTTATCCACATCTTATTAAATAGTAGTCGAGCTTTAATTTATAGTTTAGGAGTTATAATACTTAATTTCTTAATCTAATTAGATTATAATCTATTAGTCTTTGGCTCTTTATTTGTTTAGTTCAGTTATTTAGATTTTCAAGGTCTCAATGTCTTGATCCTATTTTCTTATATAATTGTCCATAGATTAGATCTAGTTTGTTAAATCAGAGTTTCTCTTGACTAAATCTTAATTTTATTTGTTTAAGAATGAAATTTCCTCTTCATATTAAGGTATTTTAGGATTTTATTATTATGGAACTTCAATTATTTTCTTTGGAGTGGATGCTTTTCTTGCTTCATCTAATTACTTTTCATATTATTGATTAAGTGTTAACAAGGATTAATTATCTTATTAAAGTTATCTGATTTATGCTTAGCATCTTTGAATATCTTAATCTTACTTAGAATTTTGTGTAGTATTATTAATAATTGGTTATTATTATTGTAAGTTTTTATCTTAAAGCAGAACATAATCATTCTTTAATGCCTAATATTTATTTTACAAATCTTAAAGATCCTTAAATAGCTCTTCAGCCCTATTATTTCCTTTTTATCTCTTAAGCTCATTTATGATATCTTCCTATGATTTATTTATAGATGTCAATTATTCTATCTAATATTATTGATTTTTCAACTGTTATTATAATTTACTACCCTCGATATCTTGAGATTTGATTTAAAGTGCCTCCTACTCTTATGGCTTATTCAACAAACCTTCTAATTAGAATATTTCAGTATCCTTCTTTATCAGCTATTATTGCAAATTCTCTATTACTCTCTATTAATTCGGTAACTTATTGAGATTCTCAATTTACTCATTTTATTACTTGTTTATCTATTTCAATTACTCATATCTATCAGCTAAATCTTTGGTTTGTTATTATAATAGTTTGTTCTCTCGATCTAGCGATTACAAATATTGAACTTATTAATCCAATTAATTAATCAGGAGTTGATCCTTCTATCTCTATTAGATGAGAGCATCATAATCTTTACTTGAATTTGATAACTAGGTCTTTCTTAATTCTAGGATTTCAATTTCTTATATCTTGATAATGTTATCTTTTTATTTAGATTAGTTCAATTAGTTGAATAGATCCTTATTTTATGATGTAAGTTCTTGATTACTTCTAATTATGTAAGCTAATTCGTCCTCTTATTATTGCAATTTAAGCTTATATTATTCTATTTGGTTTCTCAATTAATTGATCTAATCTTCTTATTCCACATTTCTTGCTTATGGTTAGGCTCTTTAGGGTGTGCTTGCACTCTTTTCAGATTGTCTTCTCTTTTCACTAAGTTATTATTCATATTAAGCATTCAATTATAATAATGAGTTATTATCTTGGCTCAATTATTTAATTTAGTCCTTTAATCTTTGAATATCTTAATCCTATCTATTGATCTAAGTTTGATAGTTTGTAATTTAAGTAACCGTTGTTGTTGAAATAGACTAGCCTTATTTACCTAATAAATTATTTAAATCTTATATTTGATCTCTTAATTATTAATTCTGATTCTCTAAGTCTTGAACTTATCTCAAGTATTCTTCTACTTTAGAATTTCCTTTCTATTTCTTCAATTCATTTATGATTCCCTCTTGAGATTTGTTGATTTCCTGTAAGGATTGGTTCTGCTACTATAATTGCTTTAATTCTGATTGCAAGTTCTTCAGTTCAGATTCAGTTACCTTGTTATTGAAAGTAAGTGTAATTGTCTTTTCTTAATTCTAGAATGCTTTCAATTGGTCTTCCAACTTAAATATTTCTTTTTCCTTATTAATCAATTGTTGTTGAAGGTTATCAATGATCTTTTATTAGTTTGGTAGTTTGTTCAATATTTCTATCTGTTCATTTTGTTGCCTATTAATTGACTTCAATTAATTGAATTAATTAGTCAATTCATTCAACTGCTATTAGAGCTATTGGGAGTCCTCCTATTATTAGGGTACTTAAGACTTGAGTTGTTTCTCCAGTTAACTGATATAGACCTAATCTTGTTATCTTTAAATTAGAAGTGCATCAATCTACTTGTTGTTATTAGGTTAGTTTTATAGTTTTCTCAATTCCATGATTTCTGCTTCCTGAGTATTAATAATTTTATCTTTCTAATTGGTTTACTACTTCAATTATTAGAGTTAGTATATCAAGTCTTTAACCTGTGAATTATAATTTTAGTTTTCCTTTACGATGTAATTTAATTCATCCTCCTACTATTATATTTTATGAATCAATTGTTAATTTTATTGTTTGAGCTGATTGATTTAATCCTCTTGATCCTAATTTCTAACTTATGGCTAAACTCTCACTGGAGTGCTTGCACTCTTTTCAGATTGTCTTCTCTTTTCACTAAGCTATTATTCATATTAAGCATTTAATTATAATAATGAATTATTCTCCTAACTTAATTACTTGATCTAATCTTTTAATCTTTAAATATCTTAATCCTACCTATTAATCTAAGTTTAATAGTTTGTAATTTAAGTGACTGAAGTATTTGTGGTTGATACTGAAGTCGATCTCATTTAACTTCTTAAATCATTATTTTCATCTCTTAATTATTAATTCTCATTCTATTAATCTTATAGTTGTTTTAATAATTCCTCAACTCTAGTATTTCCCTTCTACCTCTTCAATTCGTTTATGAGTTCCTCCTATTAATTATTTATTGCTGTCAATTTTTCTACTCTCTATTGAAGTTATTTCAACTAACCTTCATTATTATTAATAGTTGTAACTGTTACTGTGGAATCCTATTAAACTCTACTATTAATTCTTTCTTATAAGTAAATCAAATCTTGATCCTTCTTGATTAGTTAGGATTTCAACTCCTCAATAATCTTCTATTAATTTGGTTGATTGTTCATACTATTGATGTATTCATCTTGTTGCTTATTTATCTTTTTCAATTACTCATACTAATTTGCTAAATCTTTGATTCCTTATTATAATTATTAGTTATCCTATCTTAATAGCTCAATTTAGCTTTAATCTTTAAGTTGATTTTTAAGTTTTTAGTTTTAATCCTATAATTGTGCTATCTCTTGATTCATCTAAGTTTGTAAATCATCGAACTAATATCTATAATCATCATTCTTCTTTTATAGCTAACTGTTGATCTATCTTAATTATTGGTTTTCAGCATTTATTCCTTTCTATTAGATAAGCAATTACTAATAGTCTTTTTCAATTTGTGGATTAACTACAATATTTGATGTCTTAGTCTAAGTCTAAGTCTTAAGGATTTTAATTTATTCTTCATAATATAGCAAATCCTATTGATCTTGCTATTATTGTCTTTTAAGGTTCTCTATCTCTTGAGGATTGTTTTATTATTCTAATTATTTAACTTTTGATTCTAACTGTTTGTTTTGTTACTTAAGATTGTCAATTTAATCATTAAGTAATCGAATTTATTATTGATATTGCTACAAATCCTTCTCTAATAATGGAATTTACTTCATCTATTGTTTATAATATTCAACCTAATCCTCTAATTATATTATCTTCTATTAATTTAGTTATTACTATTTGTTATCATCAGGTATTTAAATTAGTTTTTCACTTCTTCTAAGTTAATCAAGTTATGATTCATACTATTAATTAATTACTCTTGACTAATCAAACTAAGAATTCAATGCTCTTAGTTCACTTCTAAGCTTGAGGTTTTCCTCATCTACTCCACTAGATTATGCTGAAAATTATTTAGTCTTTAAAACTCTGATTTAGTCTTCTAATTAGTAGATCTTGTCTTAATCTTATTATTTCTATTTCTTTAATTCCTCAATCTACTTGGGGTCGACTTATTTAATTTTAGCAAGATTCAAATCTTATTCCAATTATTTATTGATTGTTTTTTATTAATCTAATTAAAGTTAGAGATTTCTGACTTCTCTGTTTCTTGCCTAATTATCAGGGGTTTCAGCAGGCTTTTTATCTTCGTTTACTTCATCGAATTATTGTTTATTCTAAATAGGCTCATCATACTCTGCTTTAATTTCAGTTGGAGACTCTTCCATTTGCTAGAGTGGCGATTGCAAATCCACTTATAATTCAGCTGGTCCATCATCTAGATTTAGCTCTGAATTGTAGACCTCTATTTATTATGGAATTTATTAGATATTATTTTATTGATATGGCATTTGTATTGTCTTGAGTGGCTTATCTTCTAGATCTTTTATTCTATTCTCATATTGTCTTTTCTAATCTTACAGCAATTATTCAGAATATCTTAATTGTTTATTTGCTTCTAACAGCTATTTAGCCTAATCTATATTCTTCTTTTCTAATTATTATTGTTTCGATTATAGTGCTCTTATGTCATTTTCTAACTTATTGTTCAAATCTATTTCCTTCTACAACTTGCCCTACAAGTCATTCTATTAGGGTTAGATTTTTTAGTTCTTTAGTAGTTTTTCTAAATTTTAGTTTATCAATTATTCCTCTTTTAGTTTATTCTTAAGATCTTCCAAATCAGCCTTCAAGTTGTCGTCCTTTTGAATTACTTGTTGTTATGGTCGCTTCTTCAACTCTTCATTTATTTTATATTATTGTTCTAATTTTTTGTTTAGGTCTGCTTCCAATTAATCGTGAAGTTATTATTTCTACTTCAATTGTAATTCAAGTTTATCAGAATATTCCATTTCCTTTTATAACTTTTCTTCCAATTCCTTTGTTTTGTCAATAGGTTTATCAACAGTTTTATCAACACCTGGCTTTTATTTCAGTCTACTCTCAAGATCTTGATTATTCTTAACCTGTTAATCCAATAATGATCTTAAATCATTTGCTTCTTATTACAGAGGTGCAAGTTTATTTTCTAAATCCTTAGCTCTCTTGGTTTCTCTATCCAATTACTATTTATTTCTTCTTAAATCTCCTTCTAGTCTTTCAACATCTTTGGTCTTGTCTTAAACTGTTGGTTGATTTTACAAATCTTCTAATTATTACTTTGTCTACTAGAGTTAATTTTCTAGATCCTTTATCTTCTTATTATCTCTGTCTGATTATTGTTATGCTCTTTTGAGATCTCCTTCTAATTTAATTTCCTTAGATCTATCTTATTGAACTTATGGAACTTATTATGGAACTGGTTTATTTTGCTCGTCAAGCAATTGCTACCTTACATCATTAAGTTGATTTTCTAAATCTTTAATCTTCTTGTTATCTCTATCTTATTGTAATTGTGCCTTTTTGAGGTCTTGTTCAAGTTTTTAAACTTCTTTAGTTCTATCTTATGGAATTTATGGAGCAGGCTTGTTTCTTTCATCATCAAGTTATTATTTGATATCATTTAATTCATTCTATAAGTCTGATATCTTCTTATTATCCTTATCTTACTGTAATTTTGCTTTTCTCAAATCATCCTCTAGTTTCTTCTCTTTAGAATTATCTGGGACTTAAGGAGCCTATTATCTCTTTAAGTTCATCTTATAATCGATTAATCTAATCCTATTTAGATTTATTTTGTTTTTCTGCATCATCTAATTTCTTTTAGAGATCATTTTATTTAACATCCTATCTGTTTGGTGTTTGCTTATTCTATTTATCTAATAAATCTTATAGTTTCTTATTTTAGTTCTCAGCATCCTGCAATTAGGATTAGAGATCTTGATTTTCCTCTTTCAAGTCATTCAATTAATTCTCTAGAAGTATTTTTACAGCAGGATCTGCCTGAGTTCTTTAGGCATCTATTAATTTTTTATCTTTCTCTTTGAGTTAATCTTTTAGTTTATTATTTTCTTATTAGAGTCTTTATTTTTGTTTATCCAAATCGTCAGCCTATTATTTTAATTGATCATTTTATTGCTATAAGTCATCGATAACATTTTAAAGTTATAATTAAGCATCCTTCTATTTATTATCATTCTAGTTTTTCTAATCTGCCTCTTTTGCCTTTTGATTTAACTTGTTATTTAATTCTAGTATTTTTTTGTCTTTCTCTGCATTATCTTTCAATGCTTGTTACAATTGTGGTTCTAATGATTTACTCTTATCTTGAGGTTTCTCTTGGGGTTTCTCTTTCAATTTTCTATCAGCAGCCTATAATTACTATTGAAGATAGTCATTTTAGTTTTTCAACAGGTCAAGTTCATTCTATTTTTCTTAAAGAAGGTTTTTAGTTTAATCAACCTCATCTTAAAGCTTCTTTTTAATATCTCCCAAATTAGGGGCGTTTGTCTATTATTTAGGTTAAGCTTTCAACTTCTTGTTAAGATCATCATTTTACTTAGCTAAATCGCTGTTCTATTTAGCCAACTAGTCATTCAAATCTCTTTGTTATTGCAATTCATCATAGACATCCTTTAATTAGTCTGAGTAATTTTTAAGCATACCATTTAGTTCTTTTTCTTTCTGTGATTCTTGAGGTTTTCCTTTGAGGGCTGGCTCTTAAGATTTACTCTTTTGTTCAACCTTTTTGGGCTATGGAGCTTTAGATTTTTTCACTGGTTCTTCCAATTAAATTGCATTTACTATCTTTGGCTTAGGCTCCCTATAATCATTCAACGGACATTAATCTTCAGGTTTAGTTCTTATTTTTGATTTAGGTTTCTTTGAATCAGGTTCGCTTTATGGTCCTGCGTTTGGTATTTAGTCCTTCAATTTTTAAATTTCATCCTTTTACTTTTCAAGTTAATCATTGAGATCTCTAATTTTCTATAAATTTTATTTCTTTTGTTGTTCATTCTCATTTAATAATCTTTCCATTTTCTATATTATGGCATCATCATCCTAATTGAATGATGGTCTCTCAGATTAGGATCTAGGCCTGTTTGATTCCAAATTATGTAATCTGATTCTCAAATCTTAGTTTTCCTCTTTTAATTCCTTAATCAACTTTTATAGATCTTCAGGATTTCTATTTAATAGTGGTTTTAAGTTTTATCCATGCTATTAAACTGGGATCTATTTTCTTTCAGAGCTTAGAGGCACTGATGGTACTTAGTTTGGCGATGGTGATTACTATGGTTGTGATTAATATTGTAAATTAGGATAAATTTAGTAAACCTTCTTTTCTTCTGGTCTATAGATGATTCTATAAGTTGATGGTGATTATGTTATTGGTTATGGTTATTAGAATTATAATGCTTGAGTAGGCTGTGATAGATATGCTCTTGGGATTGGTGATATGGCTCTTGAATCTTGTTCAGGTATTTATTGAATGTATCTTGATTATGGGAGCATATTTGGATTTTATTGCACATATCTAACTGGTCTAGATTAAACGATCTATCTCTATGGTTATTCGATAGATTGAATGAATTATATTGGCCTCTACATTGGTGATATTGCTGGTCTTTACTCATTAATTGGTATTTTTTATAATGAAGGGGATGTTCTTACAATAGCTCTTGAATTATTTTAATTCATAGATGGCCTCATCTATTAAAATGGTGATATTGCTCTGCTACTGGCAGGAGGAATGGTTTAGGCTAAATTCTAAATCTGAATGTATGGTTGTGATGATGATGGCTAGTGGTATGTTTGTCTATTGTCAGGTGCAATAGGACCTTGTAGGAATTAAGATCTTTGGAGAGGATATATTTTTTTCTATGTTGATGAACTTGATTTCGCTCTACTATGCTCTAAAACTTTATTAGGAACAACAGTTCTGTAAGTAACTGATGAAGTGGCTGCTTAAGGGGGGAGTTCAAGCTTTTTTAAGTGTAATAATGTTCCAAGTGTCTTTACCTGATTCAAAATTAATTGTGGATTATAGCCCGAAGTTTTAATCACATTTTAATTTTCGTTAAAATTATCGATTAAGTATGCTATTTCATCCAAATTCTCATCAGGAGTTCGTCTTCCCTATGACCCAGGTGATGCAGTCTATGGTTTTATGATTTAGATGTCAACAAGTTAGTCGTTGTAATGAGCATTTATTTCCCTTAATTACATGATTTGTGATTTCAGAGTTGTATTCTCATGGATTAGTTTATGATGAATTTCGCTGTTCTTGAATCTAAAAAGCTCTGCCTCCTTATCCTCCAATATTTTGTTGAGTGTCTCAATTTATTGATTAAGATTTTATGGCAATGTGTTCGCCTTCAGTGATTGGATCTCTTGATTTTTTTGTTGAATCAGATCGGAGTATTACTTTTCCATCTCATGGAATCTCTATCTTATTTGATTAACATCGGTATTTCCTAAACTTTTTAGGTATTCATTCTTCTCTTATAGTTTATGCATTTTTATGTCGGATATCCTCAATGCCTCTGTGAGCTTCTAAATCTATTAGGACATTATTGTGTTTATTTATGGAGCCTTCTGGCTGAGTTCAGAAGTAATCTGGGCTATCTGCATGTCCTTATCTCTGAGCTAATCTTAGAGATCATTCACTTCAATTTACTTGTCATCAACTTATTGTTGCAACTTTGTTACTATGGATTAATATTTAGAAATTACTTTGAGCTACTAATTCGTCACACTTGATCCCGTACTTGGATTTATTTTCCTTCAAGCATCTGTGAAGCCTCTCTATTTCGATTCCCAGTAATATTATATTTATTGGGTCTTCAGAGGGTCTTCGAGGGCTTTAATCATGTCTAGCAGTCTAAGGCGTGTATGGCATCCTTATTGGAGACTTTGTATTCATATTATTAAATTTTATTTATTAAGATTATCAAAATAAAAAGGAAATTTATGAACTATCTTTTTAGAGATAATCCAAGAAATTTTAACTGATATACTTATATAATATAATAGTTTATTGCATTAAATAATTTTGAATTATATATGGATTAAGTCGAAACCGATGCAGTAGCACCATAACTACCTCTTGGAACCTTGATGAAGTCATGGATTTCATTCAAAAAAGTTCAATCAATCAAGTAAACAGAAGAACCTGCTCTTTCTAAAAATGTGATGGAGGCTGTCAATAAATACTCAAATGGATTGGAATAAATACCTAATTCGAAATAACCCACTGTAAAATACAAATAATAACTCATAGCTTATAGAGGAAGGAACGATTTATGTTGGATAATGGAATTAAGATAAGAGAGAAGGAAGATGGTGAAACATATGTAGGAGAGTTTAAGAATGGTCAGTGTCATGGAAAGGGAATATTGTATAAAACTGATGGTAATGTTTATGAAGGAGATTGGGTTGAAGGCGAATAGACTGGTATTGGCAAGGATACATGGTTTGATGGTTCTTTCTATGAGGGGGAACTTATTAAAGGGAAGAAACATGGAAATGGCAAAATTTAATTTTCGAATGGGTAATCGTATGAAGGGGAATTCAAAGATGATTAAATACAGGGTAATGGAAAATTCATTTGGTATGATGGAAAGACATATTCAGGTTAATGGGAAAACGGAAAAATGCATGGTTAAGGATTATTTAAATGGCCAGATGGATCGTCATATTAAGGTATTATTATAATATTATCTGTAGGTTCTTATGTTAAGGATGTTAGGGATGGGTATGGTGAATATACTTTTAAAGATGGGAGAAAATATAAAGGTTAGTGGAAAAGAGGAGTATATCATGGATGGGGCACTATGGTTGATGCACAAGGGAATGAAAAATAAGAGTACTATTAGTTTGGAAGAATCCATAAAGAAGAGGATGATTTTTGATATTTATTATTTCTATAATTTTATTAAATTGATTTAGATGGGTCTTAAATGTGTTTTCTCGTAACTTCATTAGAACACATAAATGAAATGTAATGCATCTTTAAATATAAATTATATATTAATAATATGAAGTAAATTAGGATAATTATAATTGCCTCCATATTTACATCTGTAATTATGAGTTAGCTATTAAAATATGATTTGTTTATTAAACCAAAACCATCAAATATTAGCTGTGAAAGATGGACAGATAGATTTATCTATGATCTAGTTTTTATAGATGATAAAATTATATTTTTAGATGAAGATGGATTATTCGATCAAGATAATTAATATTATAAAAATGCAAACTGTGCATCAGTCGATAGATATTTAAATTAATATTATCTAATTTGTAACAGAAATATAATTGTTCTTGATTCAGAATTTAAAATAATAAGAAATTAGCCTGCCAGATAACTTTGTTCCTAATGATATTATCATATTTAATGAGAGAATCCTTGTATCTCAGAAAATAGACTATAAAGATGTGATTTATGGTATGGGTGGAGTTTAATCAAAATATATTCTTTCATGCTAATTTGATGGATTTTGTGAGTTCATTTATAAAATACAAGGAGTAAGTTTGGATAGTTTTTAAGTTCATAACTCTGAACTATTTATTTCAGACACATTTGATAAATCAATTAAAGTTTATAATAAAGATTTTGAATTATAAAATAAAATGGTGTTAAAATAAGGACCATAACGATTTTACATACATGATGATTAATTTTACATAACTACGTTACCAAAATTGATAGAGATATTTAATCGAAAGCATTATGGAATAATAATTAAAGACATCAATAATGATGAATAAATTTAAGACGATATCTATAATTTTTAATTTTAAACTTTTGTTTAAATTTAAAATGTAATATATTTAGGAAATATGATATGTGAAAATGTCAAATGATTAAGAATACTATAAATCCCAATAGTCTTGAGAAATTATAAACACTAACCCATCCTAAAATCTCAGCCTCCTCTGCTCCATTATAATCTCTGCATTTTGTTATGTTAGTTTCCAAGTATCTCTTATTTATTATCGATGTGATGTTATCGGTTCTATCAATAACTAATGCTCTTGAATAGTTTTGGTTATCCCAAAAGATATCATAATTTTGTTCTGCGATATAAAGAATATTTTTGATTTTATCAACTTTTACTACAACTGCAACATGACCTGCAGGGTAATCAGTTCCATCTTTCTTATAAATAAGCAAATCTCCAATCCTAGGATATTCAGAAGTCTTGCCATTTTAATAACTATGCAAATTGACGTCAGCACCTGAAGAATAGTTTCTCGCAGTAGTTAAATTGAAGATTTGATCAGCTGTATCAACATTCCCAAACCCTGTTTAATTTTATATCAGCCAATAGTGTCTGGCGAAATGAACACATTGATATTTTTGTCCTATAAGAATTTTTTCTTCAAACCCATATTCACCAGGGTTAATATATTCATACAAACTAGCATTTGGTACATTAGGATCGCCTTTGTTGGAATACCCGTTAATTCCCGAAGTTCCTGTCACTTCACCCCAATCAGGAGTTGATTCCCACACTATTGCATTTTATTTTAACTTATACATATATATCGGAAATCAGTGCAAGAGTCACAGACACCGCTCTTGCAATATGAATCTCCATCGCAATTGCAATCAGCATAAGCTTATAAAATCAATAGTAATAATATTCCAATTCTCATATTCTAATTTCTTAAAATATTATTTAAGATATATTATATATGTATATTTTAATATTGATGCAAGTTATCAAATAAAAATACAATAATAATTTATGTACCAGTATTGATCGATAATCTTGTTAAAAAGACTTTTTAAAAATACAAGTTAAAATAAATTCTTATAATAATCTAATAATTTAATATTTAAACAATTATGAACACTTTAATGATGTCAGGGAGGAATGGAAAAACCAACAACAATACTAAACCAATAGATTAAACTTAAAAGCAAGCTCAAAATACCGTCAAATAAGTGGTCAAAAAGGAAGTCCCAAAATCAAATGATTAGTCATAAAAAAAATGAATAATATAGCAATTCATAATTGAATATATTTCTTATTATGATAATCTAATTAACATAATCATATTTCAAGAACCAGATTAGATTATAATCATCCATTCTATTTTAGCTTTAAAAAAATCATCTTACCCATAAATTAATGGTAAAATTCTTTTTCGTGTATGTATAATTGTGATTTTACATGAAATCTTCTTGGATTAGCTAACTAGTTATTGCATAAGGGAGATATTATATTTTTTAAAAATATATTATATATCAATCTGGTTATTTCTAATTATCATTTAAAACCTATTGAATTATCTTTTGAGCTGATTATTCTTCCAACGAGTGTTTTGGTTGTTATTCGGTAAAGTTTTCTTGTTTTTCTAACTCTTCTTTCTCTTCTGCTAGCCATTTTGTCCAGTCATCATTCTTCCTCCCATCAATAATAATTTTATGAAAATTATTTTTTCTTCAATTAATTTCCTTTTATGGAAGTTAAGAAATAGAAGGATTCATTCAGATTACTAAGAAATAATATTCATTTAATATTATGAAAATAGAAGATTGTATGTTATTGTTGTGTTTATTAATAATTGCCTATATCAATCTGGTTACTTCTAAGAGTCTTTTAAAACTTGCTGTATTATTTTTTAAGCTACTTCTTCCTCGATTTATTACCTTGATTAACTTTACTACATTCTTCTTTCTTCTTATTATCTCTTAAATCCGTTTCGAGCTGTAACCATGGTAGCTCCCATAAAATTATATTTTTTGTAAATATTAATGTTTTTATGTTTCTATTCCTTGATGTTGTTTTGTCTTTGAGTAATTCTATATTTTATAATCTAAAGGATCAACTAGGCAAAGACATTATTTAAATTATTTTCATTAATATGGATTGTTTTTGGCGTAGATTTAGAAACAAACAATCAATCAGCGCAAGTCAAATATCATAAATGAAGAGTTTTATATTATTAATAAATAATTTTATAATTATTTATAATATTCATTTCAGAGCATAATTTATGTAGAATTCTTTTTTTGACTTTGAAGAGCACCACCATTGCCTTTACGATTAGTAATTTTTGATTTCTGTAATTACCTAAAATATAATTAATAACATATACATTTTCGTATGAAACAAACTTCTTATAGTTAATTGGTTAGTCTACAACTACTTTATCATTTCTATCTGGCACTTTAAAATCAACCTATCCTTCAAGTGCCTGCTATATTAATAAATTTTAATCCTTTTATTCAAATAATAAGAATTTCAATTCATTTTCTGAAATTGGTTCAAATACCTATTGTCCTACTGCATTTGTAACCAATTTCTTCGCTAGTGCATTGTAGTCTCCCTCTTATTGGCCATAGTAATGCCATAGGTAACGTTATTGATTTTTCATTATAATTTATGACTTTAGGAATTATTTAACCTAATCTAACAAATGTTTCAATTCAAATTCAGTATATCTAACTTTAAAGTTTGTATCAAATACAGGATAATTATTCTTGCGAGCTTATACTTATGATAATAATTATTATTTCAATTAGGCACAACCTGGATCGTAAAACGAAACATCAGGGAATTATGAAATTATTTCTTGATTTATTTATTTTGAAGGTTTATCTATTGCTGTTTCTATCCAATGCTCATAATTTAAAAAAATAATTTTCTCTATTTCAACTGCTATCAGCAATAATACATTCTCAATTGATATTTGATTATAATACAATTTATCAATACCAGGGCCTGATATCTTCCATGCTATAAAGGAATCACCAGTAGGTATTCTACCCAAACATGAGATAATCTAAAAAATTACAAATAAATATTTACGCAAATCATAAAGATATCAAATAAGGTTGCTAACAAATATCTCAAATGAGCGAAAACTACTATAAGTAGAGATGATAAAGGGAAAATAATAAATCCAAATATAATTGCAAATACCAATTGCAATACTCCTTGAAATACCAATCTTAATGTGTTAGTTATAATAGGAAATCCTGCATCATATTGCCATATATTTTAATATTTTTATTCTACTGATTCATCGAAATAATGAATATCCAGAAAAACTATTGTAAATATATGAGTTATTAATAATAAAATAGGCACATAAACCCACGAGGGCAAAGCTAATAAAAGTGAGATTGAAATATTAACTAAAATTAATATAGGAAAGCAGATTGATATACAAAATACTCCAATGAATAAAAATCTGTAAAGATATACCTCCATTAAATTAAATATCCTTAAAATACTTTTACGAAAAAAGCCATTATCTGGTTTAAGTTCAAAATTACTTCTAGAGGTTTTCATACCTTCGTAAACCTCTTTTAAGTGATAAGATAAAGTTTTAATTTCTTTACCAGATGGCCCAACAACACCAGTTCCTAAATCAACTTTTAGGTCAGAATAAAATATGCCTCTTCCAAACAATACCTTCAAACCTAATTATCCATAAATAGCATGATGATAAAAAAAGTGAATTATATCTGAAGTTAATGTGTAATAGACAAGTAAATATTCCAACATACAATTTCCAAAATAGGTATTTTGTAGGTATCTTATAAAATTTTCGTCTAACCAATTCATACACATTATTTTGCTTAACTACATCATAAGGTATAAAACATTCTTTTGTTCTAAATTATAAGTAAAAATTTACATATTTATGGTAAAATATTTCCTATCTTATTCACAAATTCTTTAGCATTTTTGTTCGAAGTTTTTTTTAAATTCCAAATAATCTTAGTAAACAAATCTGTCAATTAATTAAAGTTCATTTAATTCGTTTAGTATGTTTGTTTCCATTTCAGTTTGCAACTTTAATTTAATTGGATTCATATAGATTTCCATTTCCTCATCAATATATTCTTATAATCTACTCCTTATTGGATAATTTCTCTATAACTCAGTTTTATATTAGTTTGCGATAGTATCAATTGATTATTAATAATTAGAATAGTGGTATTCATATATTCTCTTGCACTCCGATATGTCAATAATATTTTTAATCACATCCTAGGGAATGGCTTTAATTCTTAACCAGTATTTTTTCTATGCTTCATATTAACAATTATTGATTTGTTTATCCGCATTTTAATTAGGATCAAACTCTAAATTATACTGGCTCAGATAATCTTATTGGAGTTTTAGTTCCTGCTTGATCTAGTCATTATACTCTTACTTTTCATCCTCTAATTAAAAGTGTTTCTTCTCATTTATTAATTTAACAACACTATCAATTTAAAATTTTATTCCATCTGCTATCTTCTAAAACTATTAGCCATAGTTTTTTAACTTATTGCAATTTTCTTCGATTTACATAAATTCATACCCTCAGAAGTTGATAAAAATTTATACATTGCCTAACTAAATTTACCCTCCTCTATTAATTTTTTTTGTCTCTTTTCTTCCAATTTCAATGCAGCACCATCTATATCTGTTGTCGGTTTTGTTTCTTTGAAACCTATAATCATTGAAATATATAGCAAAGGTTTCTATTTAAATAAAAGTATATTTACTATCAAGATATTTAAAATTCCTGCCCTTATTGTTAGATTACCTCCACACACTTTGTAATCTGATTTATGATATAACCTTTCATAAGATTATCTAAAGAGAAAATATGCCTTAGAGAGGTCGACATAATACGATTTTATTATGTTTTCTCTTCCTTTGATTATCCATCCAGAAATTTTCCACACAAATGGAACCGGAAAGTTGGCTGACGGTACTGACAAAGTTCCTGTTTAAAATATCTAAGCAATATTTTAGCAAGTCAGATCTCGTTAATCTATTTATTTCTTCTATAGGATAAATATTTTTACTTTAATTTAATTCTGATTGTCTTTAAATTCTATTTTAACATTAAAATATGAGGGAGGAATATTGAATTGGAAATCCTTAATATCCCAGACTAACATTTTATCCTAAAAATTCTTTAAAATCATATCAGTAGTCTAAATGAGCTGTTCTGGCTTATCAGAAACCAATAAATTTTCGGGTTTATATTTTCCATCAACATTACATTTTATTCTCTCGGGTAATTGGAATAGACTTTGGTCTTGAAATGTGAGCTTTTTAGTAAAGTCAAATGGAGCTACATTTAATGGTTGTTGTTCATCAATCTGAATCTATATCTAATTCATGATTAGTAATAAAATAAGAGATTTCAAATGTCAACTGTATCATAAAAATTAGTGGACAATTAATCGCATGATAATTATTTTATCAGAATTTGTTGTCCTAATTTTAGAACATTTTAAAATGTCTTATTAAATTTAATTATAGTGATAATTTGTAGTCACCTTATTCAAAATAATCGCGATGAAATTATGATAATTCGGATTCCATCCCCAATTTATTAATAATAATCTCATTTTGAGATGTAATTCGATAAACTATTGAGTTCTTTTATTTAAGCAATTTCTCCTTTTATTTGTTCAAACCTAATTATTTGTTCAAAACTAATTTATCATTTAGTTAGAAGTCAAATATTTGAACTTTTTTTAGGATTACTATATTTAATAATTATACATTTGCTAAAGCAAATATATTTGGAGTTATGCAATTTTTAATTTAAAGATCATGAACAAATCAGACAAGTTTTTCCAAACAGATGATGAATTGTCTCACGAGATTTAATAAATTAAACAAAAAAAATATAACAATTTATGTTATAATTATGAGAGAAGAGTTAATCAATTTGGATCCATTGCAATAATATAACCCAAACAATATTAGAGTAATTTAAGTTTCAATATCGTTTATACTTATTATAACTGATCGCGTTAAACAATTTTAACATTTAATAGCATTCCTTTTAGAAATTATAAAAAGTAAATAAACTCATTTGTGAATTGGAAGGTCTGTAAAATATCCTAAACTTCGACAAAACTATTTGTTTCATCTAATATAAACTGTACTTATCTATGAAAGATAAAAAATAATGAATAAAAGATGTTCAATAAGCAGAAAAGTAAAAATAGTAAATATTTTTTGAGGAGGTAGTCTAGTGTATCGTTGGTTTGACAGAATGTAAATAAATAAATCTAATTTGATCAGCACTTGATTTCTAAAATGCAGAAATATAATAACACATTATTTCTATTATCAAAAAATTTGAAGAAACTTAAATTCTCAGAATTATTCAATCTTATAACAAAATATTATCTGGATTCAATAGAGATATGTTAATTGTTATTGAATATCAACCATTTGAATGGGAATGTTTTGTTTTGGAAAGGTATGATTTATTCTATTCAAGCAAAAGAAGTTATCCTACGTTATAAAACTTTCATAATTCTATAGATACTTTTATTAAATATTAATAAATACAATCCAACGTATAATTATAAACTAGGTAATCGCTATATCAAATAGGCAAATTATATGTTTAAATAAACGAGGTGGAAAGTGCAGAAAGATTTTTGACCTAATCAATTTGTTTAGATGATAGTAATTCTAAAGCATATAAATAACTAGGTATATATAAATACCAATTAAGGAATTTTATATAACCGCACAGAAAGATATTAAAAAGCAATAAAATATTCTGCTAAGGGGTTATAGTTAAATGATAAAGAAATAAACGCATTACTTCAAAAAGGTATTTCATTTTAATTATTTTTTTCAGGGGTGGTACTTCATGCGCTGAACCAATTTAGCGAAGAAATGGAAATTTATGAAATGGTATTAAAAATTGATCCAAATAATGCCACAGCAATTTTCTCTAAGGGTATATTTATGATTGATTATTTAAGGGGTTATTCTTGCGAATTTGGGATAATACACAGAAGCAATTTAAATGTATGATAGGGCTATTAAAAAATCCAAATCTTTAATTTATTAAATGGTAAATTATTTTTGATGTTCAAGGAGATTCTCTTGGACAGCTTGGATAATTATGGGAAGCAATATAGATGTATGATATCGCAATTAAAATTGAACAAATTTCTAGTGCAGTCTATTTCAATAAAGGTATAATTTGGAAAAAATTTTAAGGAGATGCTCTTAGATAGCTTGGATAATTAGAAGAGGCAATATAGATGTATGATATGGCAATTAAAGCTGACCATAATAATATTGCTTCTTATCATAATAAGTGTAAATAAATATTTACATTTATGTTAGCGATTGCCCTTGTAAACTTAAATAGAAATGAAGAGGCGAAATAAATCTAGCAGATTTGTCGTTAATTAAATCCTAATTATCTTCAAGAATTTACTAAAAAGGGCCTAATAGATTAACCTAATAATAATTTTTTACTTATCTAATTTAATTTCATAATAATTATAATACAAGTTATTTTTTCATACATGATTTGAGAAAATTTCTATCACACAATCAATATCCTGGATACCATATCCGAAGAAGGAAAGTATACTGAGGTACTCGTAACATCTAAATAAAAAATATTATTGCAAATATTAAATTTGGAATTTGAGTGATCAATTAGTTAAAAATTCAAAGTTGTGTTGTTAGATCACCTAAACCACAAGTTGAAGAAATAGAAATTTCAGGATTAATTTAGATTACTAAAAAATAAAATTTGCTTCAAATATTAAAATGGAAGGATAAAATTTACTACTTTCTTCTTTCTTCTTTCTTCTTATTATCTTTAAAATTCATTTCGTTGTAACAATTCTGTAAATTAATAATTATATAAATTTCTTATAATGGATCTTATTTAGGATAGATTAAAAAGAAAGTTGGTATAATTGAAACGTAAAATAAGAATAATTTCATATAATTTAAGAAAAATATTTTAGAATATTAATAATATTCTTATGAGGGCATAGTTTATGTAGAATACTTAATTTGTCTTTCACGATTGAATTTGTGTTTGGCAATTTCTGATTTCCGTAATTACCTTGAATTTAAAATAATAAATGATACATGCTCGAATGAAATAAACTTTTTATATTTTATTGGTTAGTCCACTAATACATCATTCTTTATATCTGGCATATTAAAATCAACCTATCCTTCAAGGGCTTGCTATATTAATATCTCTTAATCTTTTGATTGATACAGAATGAATTTCATTCTCTTTGAATTTTTTCAAATTTTATTATCCTAACGCATAAGTAACCATTTTCTTAGCTAATGAATTGTACTCTCCTTCTTATTCTTATATTCTATAGTGAGACCATATATATTGCTAAATATTTTTTATCATAGCTTATGACTTTAAGAATTACTTAACCTAATCTAATCAATGTGTTAATTCATATTCGGTATATCTAACTTTGAGATTTATATCAAATTTAGGATAATTGTGATATATAGCCATTAATTATTTAAGTAATGTTTATTTAGTTTAGCACAACCTGGATCTTAAATGCTCACATCCGGATATTCATTAATATTTTTTGAAGGCTAATCTATACTCCTCTCTATCCTACTCTTACAAATTATTAAAATGATTTTTTTAATTTCAACTGCAATCAACAATAATACATTCTCAATTGATATTTGGTTATAATAGTATTTACTGATATCAGGTCCTGATATTCTCCAGGCTATAAATGAATCACCTGTTGGTATTCTACCTAAGCAAGAAATAATCTAAAAATTATAAACAAAACACATATATGCAAATCATAAAAATGTCATGCAAGGAAGCTAAAATATATCTTATATGAGCCTAGATTACAATAAGTAAAGATAATACAGGGTAAATAACAAATCCAAATATAATAGCAAATACTAATTAGTTGTCCAGAAAAAAAATTTCAATCAGCAAAGGTTTTGTCTTTTCGAGTAAATTTTATTAATGATTAGTTCAATTCTGAGTATATCATCCATTTATTATCCAATATATTGAAAATTTTCTCTCTATAAAGGAATGCTTGGAACAACAATAATATATAAAATTTAATAAATTAAATCCTATTATATTATACACCTTTAAGTATGACATTTTTTATTTTAGAGAGAATGAGGAAATTAGAAATATTTCAAGAAAAAGATAATAGATAATTTCAAGAGGTTTCATAATTTGAATAAAAATCAATTTTTTGTAATAATTATGAAATGAAGATGAACAATGGTTCTGTCACACTTAGCTAGCGCAGGGCCATATTAGAACAATATAAGTTTTAATATCAATTCCAATTATTATAATTGGTGGAAATAGATAATGAGAAAAGTTAATTGCGTTCATTTTAGAAATTATAAAAATTAAATAAAGTCATTTGTGAATCGGAAACTTCCTAAAATATGCTATCCTTTAACAAAAATATTTGTTTTTTATAACAAAAATTGTATAAATATATGAAACAAAGAATACAATCAATAAATGATTCACGTGATGGTAAAAATTAATTTATTCTTAGATTAAAAAGTCGATAAACAAAAGTATTAGATATTCTTTGATGAAGTAATCAAGTGCATTAATATATTGAAAGAATGTAAAATACATTTAATTTCAATAGCAAATGTAAAAAATGAGGAAAATTAAAAATATATTTTTTCTTTAATTAAAAAATTTGAAAAAGCTTAGATATAAAGAGCTGCCGAGAATATTTTATTTGAGAAAGGTATGATATTACTCGATTAAGCACGAAGTTATTCTAAGTAAAAAGATTTTAATAAATCCATAAGGGCATATACTTACTTATTGAAGATGGATTAATATAGTCCAACCTATAATTATAAACTAGGTAATCATTAATATTAAATAGGCAAATTATATGCCTTCATAAACGATATAGAATAAGCAGAAAGATTTTTTAATCCAAACAATAAATTTAGTTGAAAATCATTACAAGGCACATAAGTAGCTAGGTAAATATAGATATGAAAATAAGGGAACATATATTACTACACGAAGAGATATTAAAATGCTATTATATAATATGATAGGTTGATTAATAAAAATACCAAAGACATTGATGTATTATTTCGGAATGGTAATAATTAAAAAGTTATTTAAGGGCTTTCTCATCATCAAATAGGATAAATTGAGAAAGCAATAGAATTGTATGATAAGACAATCTAAATTGATCCAAATAATAGAGCTTCATTTTACAATAAAGGTAGTTTGTAAAATGTTTTTTTAGCAAATGCTCTGAAGACGCTGGGGTAGTTAGATGAAGCAATATAAATGTTTGATAGGGCAATCGCAATTAATTCAAAAGATAGAGATTTATACTTAAATAAAGGTAAATTTTTGATATTTTTATTTAAGGAAATACATTAAGAGAGAAGGGATAATTAGAGGAAGCAATAAAAATGTATGATTTGGCAATTTAAATTGATCCTAATGATAAATATTCATATTTTAATAAAGGTAATTTGAATTATCATTCAAGGAAATGCTTTTGGAAAGTTAGGAAAATTAAAAGAAGCAATTGAACAATATGATATTGCAATTAAACTTGATCCTAATTATAGAGATTTATATCACAATAAAGGTTTGTATATTGGTTATTTCAGGGGTTGTTCTTAGATGGCTGAAAGAACCAGTTGAAGCGATATAAATGTATGATATGGCAATTAAAATTGACCCATTTTATAAAGATTCCTATGTTAATAAAGGTGAGTTTTAAATATAATTAAAGGAAATATTCTTAGTGAGTTAGGAAAATAGAGTGAGGCAATTTAAATGTATGATATGGCAATTGCAATTGATCCTAAATATCATTCATCATATTATAATAAAGGTAGTTTTAAAATGATATTTTTAAGGAGATGCTCTAATTTAGCTAGGATAATTTTAGGACGCAATATAAATGTATGATATGGCAATCCAAATTAATCCATAGGATAAAGATTCCTATTCAAATAAAGGTAATATTGTTAACTGAGCATTCAAGGAACTGCTCTTGGTAAGTTAGGAAAATTTGAGGAAGCAATATAAATGTATGATATGGCAATTAAAATCGATCCTAATCATCTTGCATTCTATCATAATAAGGGTAAAAAATAAACTTTTTTTAGCATATACTCTTAAGTTATTAAATAAACACGAAGAGGCAAAGAAATAAGAGGAAATTTGTTTAAAGTTAAATCCTAATTATGATTATAATAGAGAAGGCTAGATGGATTGACAAAATTATTTTTTATATTATATAATCAAGAATTTAAAAAATGATAATAACAATTTAAATAAATACTTTATATTTTATATTATATAATTTATTTAGATTATTGAGAAGATTGCTATCACACATAAATAATATCTTGGATCCCACATCCGAAGAAGGCAAGAATGCAAATACTATATTTGGAATTTGAGTGAGTACGATTATGAAGAAGATTATTTTAATAATCAAGTAGCTAATCATTAATATGAAGGCTATTCCAGCCCTCCCCTTTATGAGATATTTTTGATATGTAAATGCATTTTATCTTGGATCAAATAAGGAAATCATGCAATCATAAATTGTTAAGCAAGCCGTGGCAGAAGTGTCATATTGTTATCGTTGTTAATATCATTCATTAATAATCAACAATACGATTATTCGATGAAATTTATAATGAAACTGATGGGTGGAGTTAAATTGTTTCCAACCTAATATTTATACATAGACTATATAAAATAAGTTTTACAGGATGAATAATCTATCAAGGGAAAACCTATCTCTAAAAGAGTTGTTTGTATGAGACTGTGAGGATCATCAAGAAGATTACTAATTGTATCCAGATGTAATGAAGGAATGGAAAAACCACTAACAATACTTAACCAAAAGCAAAGTTAAAACACCATCTAATAAGTAGTAAAAAAGTAAATCGCAAAATAAAATGATTAGTCATCAAAAAATGAATCAGATTTCTTAATTGAATATATTTCATTTAGTAATCTAATTAACATAATCTTACTTCAAGAACCAGATTAAATTATAAGCATCCATATTATTTAACCTTTTAAAAACTTCCCATAAATTAA
Organism: Paramecium bursaria; assembly: GCA_016759055.1. NCBI lineage: Eukaryota > Ciliophora > Oligohymenophorea > Peniculida > Parameciidae > Paramecium > Paramecium bursaria. The sequence goes on from VMTU01000172.1 coordinate 49,293, forward strand.
ATAATCTTATATTTACGATTGTGATTTTGTCATAAAATTTTGCTACATTAGCTTACTTAGACATTATATAATGATTTTTTGAAATATTTTAATTGTAAACCCATTATGTGCTCAATTATTTAAAGATTCAATGTTGTGTTGTAAGAAGAAATAGAAATTTCTGGATTAAATTAGATTATTAGAAAATAATATTTACTTCAAATATTAAAAATGGAAAATTATTTTTTATAATAATGGCTCTATTAATCGTTACTTCTACGGAACTGTTAAAATTTGCTGAATTATTCTTTAAGCTACTTCTTCCTCAAATGTTGTTCGGATGATTACTACTTTCTTCTTTCTTCTTTCTATCTTTAAAATCCGTTTCGAGCTGTAACCATGGTACTTCCCATAAAAATTATATTTGTTAAATATTAATGTTTTATGTTTCTTTTCCTTCCAAGGTAAATGTAATGTTGTTTTGTCTTGAGCAATTCTATATTTTATGTTCTTATATCAATTCTGGAAAGAAATAATTATATAAATTTCTCTATTATGGATCGTATTTGTGATAGATTCAAAAAAAAGGGGTTATAATTGAAAATCTAAAATACGCAGAATTTCATATAATTTAAGAAATATTTTAGAATATTAATATTATTCATTAGAGGGCATAGTTTATGTGGAATCCTTAATTTGTCTTTGCAGAGCACCACGATTAAATTTGTGATTGACAATTTCTGATTTCAGTAATTACCTTGAATTTAAAATAATAAATGATACATGCTCGAATGAAATAAATCTTTTTAATTTGACTGGCTGGTTCATCCCTGTTTTATTTCTTACATGTCAATGGTAAAATATTTCCTATCTCCTTTACAAATTCTTTAGCATTTTTTTCCAAAGTTCCTTTTAAAATTCTAGATAATCTTGGTAAACAAATCTTTCAATTAATTACTACTCATTTAATTCATTTAGTATATTGGTTTCCATTTCAGTTTACAACTTTAATTTAATAGGATTCAGATGGTCCTCCATTTCTTCTTCAACATACTCTTTTATTCTGCTTCTGATAGGATTTTTCACTTATAATTCAGTTTTGTATAAGTTTGCGAGGGCATCGATGGATTATTAATAAATAGAAAAGTGGTAATCGTATATTCTCTTGCACTCTGATATATCAATTATATTTTGAATCACATCTTAGGGTATAACTTTGATCCTTAGCCAGTATTATTTCTGTGCCTCATATTGGAAATCATTGATTTATTTATTGGCATTATGATTTGGGTCGAACTGTAAATTAAATTGACTTAAATAATCTTATGGAAGATTTAGCTCTTATCTGGCCTAATCATTTAACTCTATCTTCTCATTCTCTTATGAAAACAATTTTTTCTCATTTTGTAATTTGACAAGATTATCAATTTTAAAATTTTATTCCATCCGCAATCTTCTAAAATTATTAACCATAGCTTTTTAATTTATCATAATTTTCTTAAATTTAATTTAAATTTATCCCTGATGTTAAATATTTATATAAAGACTAGCTAAATTTGCCTTCTTCTTTTAATTTTCTTTATCTCATTTCTTCCAATTTTAAAGCAGCACCATCACTATCTGTAGTGCTTTTTGTCTCCCTGAAACCTATTATCAATGAAATTTATAGTAAAGATTTCTATTTTAATTAATATTATATTTACAATCAAGATGTTTACTATTCCTGCTCTAATTGTAAAATTATCTCCACCCACCTGGTAATCTGATTTATGATATAATCTTTCATAACTTTACCTAAAGAAAAAATAATAATAATAATGCATCAGATAAGTCGTCATAATAAGATTTTATTATATTTTCCCTACCTTTTATTATCCATCCTGAAATTTTCCACTCAAATGGAACCGGAAAGCTGGCTGACGGTACTGAAAAAGTTCCAGTTTAAAAAATTTAAGCTATATTTTACCAAGAGATCTCTGATCTATATATTTCTATTTTAGAATAATATTATGTTACTTTAATTTAATTCTGATTATCTGTAAATTCGATTTTGAAATTAAAATATGAGGAGGGTAAATTGAATAAGAAGTCATCTTTAATATCCCATACTAACATTTTATCCTAAAAATTCTTTAAAATCATTTAAGTATTCTGCATAAGGTGTTCAGGCTTGTCGGAAACCAATAAATTTTCGGGTTTATATTTTCCATTCATGTCACATTTTATTCTCTCAAGTAATTGGAAAAATGCTTAGTCTTCAAAAGAGAACTTCTTAGTAAAGTCAAATCAATATCTAGTTCATTATTAATAATTATGGAGTTAAATGGTAATTGTATCATATAAACTAATGGACAATTAATTGCATGATAATAAGTTTATCAGAATTTTTGTTTATACAAGTCCCATTTTATTGTACTTTCTAAGGTAATTTTCATTGTTATTCTTGTTATTCGGGGATTCTTTTATCAACTTTTATTTTTGATTTGTCCCAACGACAATCTCTCATTCAGTTATTACCAACTATTTTGAGAGTTTATTCTAGAAAATAGTAATATACTTCAGACATGAATTAGTATATTAATTTAATAAATTTAAGCTTATTATAGTGTAAACATTTAGAGGTAAGCCTTTTTACTCTATATATAGTATGAATAAATCAAATATATTTCAGCAAAAAGGTAATTGCCAATTTCAAGAGATTATTTAAGATAAATAAAAACTTAGCAAATCCTAGTTGTAATTATGAGAGAATTATTAATAATAGTCAGATTGTAATTAGACAACACATGACCATATAATAGTAATATAAGTTTCAATATCATATCTAATTATTATAACTAATTGATTAAGACAATTATAATAATTAATAACATTAATTTTAGAAATTATAAAAAATAAATAATCTAATTTTTTTTATTGGAAGCCTCCTAAAGCAGGCTAACCTTCTCCAAAAAATATATGTTTAATCTAATAAAAATTCCATAAATATATTGAAAATAAAAGATAATAAATAAAAGACAAACGAAATGGTAGAGTTTAGTTTATTCTTAGATACCAACGTAGATAAAAAATAGTAGTTAATATTTTTTGAAGAAGTAATCAATTGTATCACTAATTTAAACTTATGTAAATAAAATAATTTTGATTAGCATAATCTTAACATACTGAGAAAGCTGAAAAATATATATAATTTTTAATTAAAAAATTTGAAGAAGCATAAATATAAACTATAATTAAAACTTATTACTCGTAATAATATCTCGATTCATTAGAGGTATGCTAATTATTATTAAAAATCAACCATATGAATTAGGATGTTTTATTTTGGAAAGGTATGATTTATTCTATTTAGCAAAATGTTAATCAAAGTTATTAGAACTTAACAAATCTAGAGAAACTTATCATTAATTATTAACCACTGATAAACACAACTCAACATATAATCATAAATTATGTATTATCAAAATAAATAGGAAAATTATATCTTAAAATGGGAGAAATCGAGAGCGCAGAAAACATTTTGAGATAATCCATTTATTAAGATGAAAACAAATATAAGGCATATAAGTAATTAGGTATAACCAAAATTTGAACATTATTTATAGGGGAACTATATTAAAGTACAAAAAGATTAGAAAAAGCGATAAAGTAATATGATAAAGCAATTAATATAAATGATAAAGATGTTGAGCTACACTTTAACTAGGGTATTAATAGAATTAAAAAGGGAATTGTTATTGAAAAATGTTCAAAGAAGGAATACTTTCATATGATAAAGCAATTAAAATCAAACCAAACTTTGAAGACATTTATTATAACAAAGGTTATTAGCAAATGTATTATTTAAGGGAATGCGCTTAAGGATAATGGTTAATTATTAGAGGCAATTTAATGTTGGAAGAAGGCGATTGATATTAACCCAACTCATTTATATCCCTACCACAACATAGGTAAAATTAAAGCATTTGAGAGGAATTGCTCTTAAGGGATTGGGACGAAATCAAGAAGCAGAAAAATACAAGAAATTTTGTCTAGCAATGAATCCCAATTATTATGAGCAAAGTGAAAGAAATGGTCATTTGTAGCTAAAGAATACTAAATTATGACCTATGTAATTTTATAATAATAATATTTATTAATCAACAATTTAAAATGATTGAGGAAATTGTTATCACAAAATCAATATCTTGGATACCTTATCCGAAGAAGGAAAGAATATTGAGATATTCATAACATCTAAATAAAAATTATGATTGCAAATACTATATCTGGAACTTGAGTGAGTACGATTATGAAAAAGATTATTTTAACAATCAAGTAGCTAATCATTAATATGAAGACTATTCTAGCCCTCCACTTTATGAGATATTTCTGATTTGTAAATGCATTTTATCTTGGATTAAATAAGGAAATCATGCAATAATACATTGTTAAGCAAGTCGTGGCAGAAGCGTCATATTGTTATCGTTGTCAATATCATTCATTAATGATACGATTATTCGATGAAATTTATAATGAAACTGATGGGTAATGTTATATTAGTTCAAACCTAATAATTGTATAAAATAAGTTTTATAAGATGAACAATCCATAAAGGGAAAACCTATTCAGATAAAATCATTAATAATCTCATCAACTCCTAAAGAGTGGAATAAATTTTACCCAATAATTTAAGTTATTTGTAGAGGAAGAATCATTAAACAATTAGAAGGAAAATTTTAATCAGATGAAATGTGTTTGTTTCTATTAGACTGTGAATTACAATAAAAATTATGAATCGAACTATTTCCGTTAGCAATAGTTTATCTGCATCAGAATCCTTCTCAGAACACTCCCGAGGTCCACGTATGTAAGACTAAAAAAAATATATAAAACTTCCAATATGGATATTAGCGGGTATTTTATAATAATTTTTTCGAACGAATTCGTAGACATTATTTTTCTTAACTACATCATAAGGAGAAAACACTCTTTTGTTCTAAATTTATTAATAAAATTTTACATGAAAATCGTAAAATGTTTCCTGATTGTTGGTAATTCAGATTTTATGTTATCTCTATGGCATCGATGTATTGTTTAAAATAGAATATTAGTATTCGTATATTCTCTTGCACTCTGACAACATCAATTATATTTCAAATAACTTCCTAGAGAATAGCTTTATCCTTAGCCAGTATTTTTCTATACTTTCATATTAAAATTCATTGATTTGTTTATCTGCATTTTAGTTAGGGTCGAATTGTAGATTATATTATTTAAAATAATCTTATGTAAGTTTTAACTCCTATCTTGCCTAATCATATATTTCTAAGCCTTCAATTTTTATGGGAATAATTTTTTCTCATTTTTAATTTGACGAGATAATGACTTAAAATTTTTATGCCCTCAGCAATCCTCTAAATTTTTTTGCAGTAGTTTTAGATCTTATCAACATTTTCTTAAATTTTTTATAATTGATACCTTAGGAAGTTGTCATATATTTATACAATACTAAATTTGCCCTTCTCATTTAATTTTTTTTGTATATTTTCTTCTAATTTCAAAGCAGCACCATTCATATTTGTGGTTGGTTTTGTCTCCTTGAAACCTATTATCAATGAAATGTATAGTAAAAATTTCTAATAATTAAAAGTACATTTACAAATCACGATTTTACTATTCCTGCTCTTATTGTAAAATTACCTCCACATAATTTATAATCTGATTTGTGATAGATCCTTTTCACAACATTATCTGATGAAAAAATATGCCTTAGACATGTCGTCATAGTTTG
>VMTU01000146.1:0-64374 GCA_016759055.1 Paramecium bursaria
TTTAATCTATGTTCTGGAATCTCCATTATCTCTCTCTAGCTGATTAATACTATTCTAAGCAGTTTCCATATTTTTCATCATTTTATCTTAAATTTATAGCAGAATCTATTATGCTTTAGTACGCATTAAAATACCCAGCAATAGCAGATATTGCAATATTAGAGAGAAATATATATTTTTTTCAAACGAGATTTTGAGACATTTGTTTTTGTAATCTCACACATTCCAAATCTTAGTCCATTCATAATTATCTAGAACACAATAGCAAATTATACTTAATAAACTGAGTATTTTCCTTCCTCTCTAACTGCCCTTCTTAATGCATCGATCACTCCTCTGTAATGTTTCTCATAAGTGGAGAATGCTTTAACTCACCCTGTAATTGGGGTCGTGTCTTGGCCAAATCGAAAGGATTGGTAACTAGACTGTAAATGATCCAGATAGAGATCCATTTATAATTGGTTGCATAATAATAATTTAATCGTTAAATTCATGGAGGATAGGTAGATTTTAGAAAAGTTAAGCCTTTATAGGAAGGCAAGAGAAATGATAGGACAATACTTAAATTAAATCTAATAGTATAAGGAAGAATCAAGAGTGAAGGTTTCAAGTCAATAATCATATTATAAATGTGAAACTAATAAATTTAAGAGTACTTAGTGTTAAACAGGTGAATCTGTCCATTAGGTGGATTTGGTGCAATTTATTGATAGATATGAGCGAATGTTGAAAGAATCTGAAAATTATCATAAGGCTGAATCTGAAGGAGTAGTAGATGATATTTTATAACTGAGTTAAACAGAAAGTCTATTACAATCGAATTTCATAATTACAAATCCATCAAAATATGATACTTCTAATTTTGGTATAGACAATTAGTAGTTAGCAAATAAATTTTAGTAAATAAGACATAATTTTGGTATAGATTCTCATAACGAAAGTGAAGTTATGATTTCTCGATTTCCTACATTCTATGAATAATAACTAAAAGATTCTATGTTGCAAATAGACAAAAAAATTAATACTAATCATTTTAGCTAAAAGAAATCTGATAAATCGTTTGATTAATTTTATAAAGAATTTGTTTGTAATGAAATTGATGAAATATAGAAGGAGATATCTGAGATGCATAAATTCTTATAAAGAGTTTCAACAGCTAAGAAAAAATTAAGTGATAGTTTTAATGACTTAAGATAATTATGCATTACAAATAACTCATCAATTGCTAATATGAATATTAATTTAGAGAGTATAGAGAATTTAAAAAATAGCATGTTAATTTAGATGAAATAGGATATTGATGAGTATAGATTATAGAGTTTGAGGAATATGAAAAATCAAATAAAAGAGCATTTCAACAATGTGGAGGTTGAATTAAAAAAAATAAATGAGAATTCATTTTGTGAAATATGATAATTATATAATTTTCCATTTTCTACTATGGTATTGACATATTAGTTTCTAAAAGGGATGTTCATTTGAGAGTTAGGAAACCATTATTTCATCGTTATGTCCGAATTGCAAAAAAGATAGTGGGAAAATTATTGTCGATATTGTGCTTATGATAGCAAAATCGAGATTCCCTCAGGAAAATCTCGTAAGAGAGAATTAAGAAATTATAATTTAATAGAAAACAAGAATATAATCTGCTTTATGTGAAGGTTAGGACTTATAAGATAAATAATTGGAATTACATAAGAGTTTAAAAGCATAACAAATTAATATTTTACTAAATGAAGAGTTTTGCTTTACACTCTATAAGATAATGAATGAGCAAAAATTTACAAATATATTGGCAGGTTTCATTAATAACTCTCTTGTACTCTTTTACTATCCATTAAAATTGAGGGTTGTTTATTTTATTGACCAAATAATGAATTTAGATAAAGATAAGTATTAATTTTCTCGTAGAATATCTTCATTATATCAGAAATACTTAAGACAGCTACTTTTTATTTAAAGTTGATAATGAAGCTCTGAAATAAACTCGGCCAAAATTACAACTAATTTAATAATTCAAGAAATTAGCTAACAAGGTAGCGCCTTAATTAGCTGTTATTAACAACTAATTGCACTTACTGTATGTGGATGATAAAATGGATATTGACATGATATGGTCGAATGGTCAATTTAGTAAATATTCTATTTAATTGAATTATTTCTACATACTGTCAAATGAATTTAAGTTTAAAAATGATGACCTGATATTGTATGCAATTGATAGAAATAAGCTAAATGTTCATAACGAGCATGGAGAGAAATGCTTCACTAGAAATAGGGAGATTGGGACTGTTCTAATATCTAAAGGGGTAGCATTTGCTATTTAGGATTAAATCATGCCTTAAAAAGAAAATGCAATATCAGTATTAGAATTATAAAGCGATAGAGGCTTCTTAAGAAGTTCGGAATAAGAGTATATGATAATCACAGATCAAGATTTTACTTCGATTAGAACCACAATAAGCACTGCATTTGGATAATCTGAAATTGTGACTCTTTCATATGGTTAGTAATAGTACCGTCATGGTTTTAGTGCCTGCAAAGAAATCCATATTCATAGAAATATTATGAGTCGTTTTGAAAAATTTTATATTTAATGAAATTTTTATTGATAATTTTCTTGGCATTAAGTCAGGCTGTTCTAATTCCTCTAGAATTGGAAGATATCGAAGAAATTGAGCTTAATCCTGTTCCAACTGAGGTGTTATTTGGATTTGATGGTGGAAATGCAGATTTTTAACCTTAATAATATTACGATTTTGATGGGAAACTTATAAATGGACCTGATTAATAGCAGTTTATATCATACAGTTTAAGATTAGGATATTATTGAGGCATTTGACGTTGAAATTAAACAGAAATAAACTTGAACCGGAAAAAAAGACTTGTGTTGTCATAATAAAATTCTGTAAAAAAAATTTCTAACTTTTAGGGTGAAAAATCAGTGTAATCTTAAGAGATGAATGAAGGCTTTTTCACCCACAAATAGACTTCGGAACTAAGAGATAAAGTAATAGAATATCTACAACGAATTTATGGACAAGATTAGAATGGAAATTTATTAAGACGCTTATATTTAGGATAGAACCTCAATTAGGGCAATCTTATAGAAATATAGAGGATGACGATTCATCATAATTGAAGGAAGACAATGATGTGGACGTGTAGAATTTAGAATCGCAATATTTATGTGCATTGATATTGTTTATCTTACTCAAAGGGTTTCACTTTCTTCAGGCTCAGATTGCTATTTCTCCCGAACTAATGGCACTAATTCCTTCAATTTATTTGACACCCTCCTATCCTTAATCTTACAAGGTTTCTCGTTTTACAATTGTTGTTCTTTGAGCTTTTACTTATACTTCTCGTTCCATTATTTGAGCTCCTCTTAATATTGCGCATACTCTAGATCATATTGATCCTAGAATGGTTTTTTCGCATCATCACTTAGCTTCAACCACATCTCTTACATCTGAGCATTTATCTCTGGGGCTTTTTTTGTCGGATTCTTTTATGATACATCATCACGAACTGATTAAAAGTACCTAAAGACAGAATTTATAGGTTTTTTGGGCTTGGGAGGTATAGTTTGATCTTATAGCTAATCACTTACTCTGGCTAAATCTAGATCTCCTGGTTGGCTAATGGCATCTATGATCTTTATTTAGATTTATGCCAGACTGATATCTTTTTCTTCTATTATGATGTCTATGATAGTCTTTCTTAGACTCCCACTTGAAGTCTTCATTTTATTATATTGAGAAATAAAAACCTATAATTGCTACTAATCTTTTTGTGTAATCATCTACTAAGGAATGTCTTCATCCTTCTTTATCATCGACTACTATTACTCTATATTTTCTTGTGGTTCATCTTGATTAGAATCGACATTCTATGTTTACTATTGCTGTAGAATTACTTCATGTGCTTATTGAGTGAGCAACTATGACTAGGGTGGCCTTGACTATCTTGAGGAAGTTTTGTGCTAAATAGGGAATCTATCAGAAAAGCAATAGCTTTTGATTTCAAACAAAAGATTAAGTGCCGCATTTAGATCTCCTTTAGATAACTTATTGATCTTTTTTATAAAAAATGATATTACATTAAACTAGATGTTTATCTCGTATTTATTCATAGCCATCTCTAAAATGTGTAAGTTCTTTATCTTGTAATCAGTTATTGTTTGAGGCTACAATTAGGGAAATGATGGGTGAAATGCTTTCAATATCATCGAGTAATAAACGCCATCTGAGAAGTCCGGGTTTTTAACTTTTGGGATATAGCTATATGCCCAATTCATCAACTCCTAGTCTACATTCATTATTTTTTGAAGAATTATTACATTTTTACTTCGAATTTAGTAAATTATATAAATACAGATAGTACGAATGTATGAAGTAAATAGAGCAATTTAATGACGATAAGGTTTAATAAGCAGCTAATGGAGAAACTGAGTATTTTCCTTCCTCTCTAACTGCCCTTCTTAATGCATCGATCACTCCTCTGTAATGTTTCTCATAAGTGGAGAATGCTTTAACTCACCCTGTAATTGGGGTCGTGTCTTGGCCAAAATCGAAAGGATTGGTAACGAGGACTGCAAGTGATCCAGATAGAGATCCATTTATAATTGGTTGCATAATAATAATTTAATCGTTAATTTTATGGAGGATAGGTAGATTTTGGAAAAGTTAAGCCTTTATAGGAAGGCAAGAGAAATGATAGGGCAATACTTAAATTAAATCTAATAGTATAAGGAAGAATCAAGAGTGAAGGTTTCGAGTCAATAATCATATTATAAATGTGAAACTAATAAATTTAAGAGTACATAGTGTTAAACTGGTGAATCTGTCCATTAGGTGGATTTGATGCAATTTATTGATAGATATGAGCGAATGTTGAAAGAATCTGAAAATTATCATAAGGCTGAATCTGATGGAGTAGTAGATGATATTTTATAACTGAGTTAAACAGAAAGTCTATTACAATCGAATTTCATAATTACAAATCCATCAAAATATGATACGTCTAATTTTGGTATAGACAATTAGTAGTTAGCAAATAAATTTTAGTAAATAAGACATAATTTTGGTATAGATTCTCATAACGAAAGTGAAGTTATGATTTCTCGATTTCCTACATTCTATGAATAATAACTAAAAGATTCTATGTTGCAAATAGACAAAAAAATTAATACTAATCATTTTAGCTAAAAGAAATCTGATAAATCGTTTGATTAATTTTATAAAGAATTTGTTTGTAATGAAATTGATGAAATATAGAAGGAGATATCCGAGATGCATAAATTCTTATAAAGAGTTTCAACAGCTAAGAAAAAATTAAGTGTTAGTTTTAATGACTTAAGATAATTATGCATAACTAATAACTCATCAATTGCTAATATGAATATCAATTTAGAGAGTATAGAGAATTTAAAAAATAGCATGTTAATTTAGATGAAATAGGATATTGATGAGTATAGATTATAGAGTTTGAGGAATATGAAAAATTAAATAAAAGAGCATTTCAACAATGTGGAGGTTGAATTAAAAAAAATAAATGAGAATTCATTTTGTGAAATATGATAATTATATAATTTTCCATTTTTTACTATGATATCGACATATTAGTTTCTAAAAGGGATGTTCATTTGAGAGTTAGGAAACCATTATTTCATCGTTATGTCCGAATTGCAAAAAAGATAGTGGGAAAAGTCGATATTGTGCTTATGATAGCAAAATCGAGATTCCCTCAGGAAAATCTCGTAAGAGATAATTAAGAAATTAAAATTTCATAGAAAACAAGAATATAATCTGCTTTATGTGAAGGTTAGGACTTATAAGATAAATAATTGGAATTACATAAGAGTTTAAAAGCACAACAAATTAATTTTTTACTAAATGAAGAGTTTTGCTTTATACTCTATAAGATTATGAATGAGCAAAAATTTACAAATCTATTGGCAGGTTTCATTAATAACTCTCTTGTGCTCTTTTACTATCCATTAAAATTGAGGGTTGTTTATTTTATTGATCAAATAATGAATTTAGAGAAAGATAAGTATTAATTTTCTCATAGAATATCTTCATTATATCAGAAAATACTTAAGATAGCTACTTTTTATTCAAAGTTGATATTGAAGCTCTGAAATAAACTCGGGCAAAATTACAACTAATTTAATAATTCAAGAAATTAGCTAACAAGGTAGCGCCTTAATTAGCTGTTATTAACAACTAATTGCACTTACTATATGTGGAGGATGAAATGGATATTTATTGATAGAAATAAGCTCAATGTTCATAATGAGCATGGAGAGAAATGCTTCACTAGAAATAGGGAGATTGGGACTGTTCAAGGGGTAGCATTTGCTATCTAGGATTAAATCATGCCTTAAAAAGAAAATATAATATCAGTATTAGAATTATAAAGCGATAGAGGCTTCTTAAGAAGTTCGGAATAAGAGTATACTTCGATTAGAACCACAATAAGCACTGCATTTGGATAATCTGAAATTGTGACTCTTTCATATGGTTAGTAATAGTACCGTCATGGTTTTAGTGCCTGCAAAGAAATCTATTTTCATAGAAATATTATGAGTCGTTTTAAAAATTTTTATATTTAATGAAATTTTTATTGATAATTTTCTTTGCATTAAGTCAGGCCGTTCTAATACCTTTAGAATTGGAAGATATTGAAGAAATTGAGCTTAATCCTGTTCCAACTGAGGTGTTATTTGGATTTGATGGTGGAAATGCAGATTTTTAACCATAATAATATTACGATTTTGATGGGAAACTTATAACTGGACCTGATTAATAGCAATTTATATCAACAGATAATACAGTTTAAGATTAGGATATTATTGAGGCATTTGATGTTGAAATTAAAGTTGATCCGATTGAAAACTAAAATAGAGATTTATCTCCATAAGAGGTTGTCGAAAAGGAAGTTAAGGAAGAATTAAAGTCAGATGAATCGGTTAACGAAAATTAAAACCAGTCTCTCCAATCTGATGAAAATGTACAAAATCAATTGATTCATGTTGATGAATAAAATTCACTAGATGATTTCGAAAATTCCTTCCCTGTTGAGATGTAGGATGATGATTAATAGTAGGAAAAAATCGACGGAGCTTTTACGTCAGCAAGCTTTGAAATGTAAAGTTCCATAAATAAATAGATTAGGCCAATGAAGATTGATACTCTTTATGATAGTCTTGGAAATTAGATTGATGACCCTGAGGGTTAGAAAACATATCTAGAAGTTGATGCAATGGAAATTGATTTGAAGAAGGCAGATAGAGTAATTGATGTACCTAATAAAGATTGCATTATTATTTATTCTTAATGCAATTATAAAGGGGCACAATTAGAAGTATGTGATAGTTTAAAACAAGTTGAGTATTATTTAAAATATTATTAGGAATTTCTAACATCAAATTTAAAGTATCCATATTCCAGATGGTGAAAAACTAACAATATTTGATTAAGAAAACTATGAGGGAAGCAGCACTACATATGAAGAAAGTACATCATGTTTATTACACCCTATCTCTTTAACCTAACTATTTGCGAGTAATAAATTAAGCAAAAATCTTAGGGTAAGGAAATGATATTAAAAAATAAATAAATTTAAAATCAATCTTATTTTTATTTTCTACTATACTTAACAATTTTCTAATATATTTCAATATTATAAATAATTAAATAACAGCCAAATATTAGTATTTATGAATAATAGACTACGAATTCCATCTAAATAATTCTAGCAAACAAAGTGAAAATTGATATAATCTATAGATATTAACATTTATTACCTGTAAATACTTTTGCAACAAGCTGTAATGAACCTTTGTTTTCATCCAACCTGACAATTTGATTGATCTAGAGTACAAGAATCCAATAAAAAAATTAAAATAGATGGTTTCATTGTTATTGAATATTATTGCTATTGACTCTAAATTCAAAATTGTATGTTTATTCGACAAAATTACCAATGGAAGTATGTCTAAATGATCACCCTAAGTACTAGCTAAACAGCCAAATCCAATAGGGAATAGCTATGGTTTAATTATTATTAACAAAACACATGGTATTAGCTACAATAGAGTGAATAAGTTATGATCCCAAAATAAATCTAAATCGAACCATTATTCGAATGATCTTTCTAAAGTATCAAACTAACCATTGGGATCTTCTAAATAAGCATTTAAAAATTTAATGAAAAAAGCTATTGATATACCAATAAATATTTATACAGTTCCTTAGAGGATCACATCTCCTAATTTAGATATTAATTTATAATAATTTGCTCTAAATGATGAATGATTCCTAAAAGCTAATGATGCCAACACATAAATGCAGTAAAAAGACATCAGAATTTAATAGTCACCTAAGTCAAATAAGCAAATAAGAATTGATATTATTATAGTTTTTATATAGATGTTCTCAATAGATATGAATAGGATTGTTAAAAATTGATTTAGCCTAAACTAATGAGAGTTATTGAGTACTACGTATAATAGTAGGCCGCTTTGAATCGAATCATAATATTTATTGAAATATTTTGATACAATTAATGTATTAGCTAAAATTTATAAACCTATTTGCAATATTCCTATATAAGGCTATCCATACATATCGCAAATGTCATTGACTTTATCAACTAAACTTGTTTAGTAAATTTAAAGAGTATTCGATCTGATTTTTCTATCATGTATGCTATAAATAGAATGCATAAAGATAACTATAAACATTAATAAGATATAAAATAGATTCTATCCTCCATATTTATAAATCTTATCGGAAAAATCACTCAATATATCGAGTGAATTTTTCTTCTTCTCTAATATGTGTTTTTAAATGTGGGCTTTGAAGCTATAAAACAATAAATGCATAGAGATACTTATCGACTAAGTTACTTGCATTCAATTATGGAGTCCACTTTTGTTCAATAAAATGATCATAATCTTGATAGTCATGATGGTTTTTAGTAAAATAATAGTATTGTCTATTGGGTTCGAATCTAAATTTTGGCTGGGTAAATGGATAGATAGGTGATAGGTAAATATACCCAAATCCTTCCATCATTTCAAATTTTATGATGTCAGAAGTATTTTTTGTTATCCATTAGGCATTGTATAATAATTATTACTCTATTCATGATCATATAAATACCTTTTATGATACGAGTTTTTCGTATATTATTCTACATTATAAATATTCTTCTCTTTTTTTTTTGAGTTTTTTTTTAAATTAATAATAATCAGAATTTTTTTTTTTATGTGCTGTGAGGACAAAAAGTAGGATAAACCTTAATAGAATGGATTGAAGACTAAATAGAATTAAGCAGGTCCTAAGAGGGATGTTAAGGTGGTAATGTTAGGGGATAAGGCTGTTGGAAAGAGTTCTATAGCCTCACGATTTTGTTTTAATAAAGTAAGTGGAATATTTTTATTTAATTTTTTTTTTTTTCATAAAAGTTTTAAACAGAGTATGAAATCACTATTGGTGGAGTATATAATTGTATTGATATGTAAGTTAAAGGTATACGTATATAAATTTTTTTAGGATAACAATTAAAGGTTCATTTATGGGATACTGCTGGTGAGGAGAAATTTAAATCATTACTAAATTTATACTACAGGGATGCTAATGCTGCTATCATTGTTTATGATATTACTTAAAGTGAAACTTTTGATAGTGTACGTAATTGGTTGAGTGAATTAGAAGATAAAATTTAAAAGGACAGTATTATATTTTTTACGAAAAAATAGAATTACTACTAGCACTGGTTGGGAATAAGAGTGATTGTTTGGAAACTGATAGAAAGGTTCCTAAATAGAAAGCAAGTGATTTTGCAAAATAAAATAATATGATATTCTATGAAACATCAGCAAAAACTGGAGAAGGAGTAAATCAACTATTCCAACAATTAATTGAAGACTATGCATCTAGAATGTGATAAAAAATAAAAAATAAAAAAATATAAAAAATAATATAAACATATAGTAAATGAAAAAAACACTCCATTCATCAGATAGTGGTTCTGAAATATGGGATAAACCTCTCATGAAACCTACAATAAGTTCTAAAATTAAACAGAAACCACTAGTGAGACCTAAATCTAAATCAAAGTCGAAATCTAAAACAAGATCAGAGGAAGAATTATTAACTAAAAAAATGAAATAGTATGAGCAATAAATAAAGGAACTCAGAAAGTAGGTGAAGGAAGATAAAAACAATGAATTGATCGGAACTCTCAATAAGACAAAGTATTATAATCTAAATATTAGTGAGGAATATGAAAAATTAATAAGAAGTTATGAAGAGACTATCCAATCTATGAAACAAAATGAATTAAATCTACTTGAAGAGTTATAAACTTAATCTAACATATGTAAGGATGCACTCAATAAATTGTACTTATTTCAAAAAGAATTCAATGAAGAGAGGGAAAGAGATAGATAGTATTTTGAGTACATATATTCATTATAGTAGAGATAGGGAGGCTGAACTGATTAAACGATTAGAATAAGGTTAAAAACTTACTCAAGACGTTGACATTTATTAAAAATTAAAAGAGTTATAACAGAAGGAATAAGTTTATTTAGAGGAAATTGAGTAGTTAAGAAATAAATTGGCATCAAGGAATTCTAGGGTATTTAAGGAGGAGGAGTTAAGATAGAAGTTAGTGGAAATGGAGATGAAAATGGAGAAATGGGATGAAGGATTGGATAAAATTAGGCAATTAGAACAGGAGAATTAAAGATTATTACTGAAAGTGAATTAGTATGAGAAAAAGATATCAAAAAAAGATGAGAGAGAAAGGGTTCTTAAAGAAGAGATGAAAAAATAATATTAAGAATTATAAACTGAAATTAGGGTATTCTATATTCTTATCATAGTATTGGAAATAGGAGATGGATAAGGTCATTTTAGAAAATAACTTGGTTATCTCACGTTTGAATCCTGTGAAAAAATATTGATTTATAATTACCATTAAATATTTTAATTATGAATCAATTTTCTAGAATGAACAAAAAACTTGATGAAGGATGGAAACTCACCACCTTGAATTGTGATTGCAAGACAAGCTTCCTAATTAAGGTGGATACTAAGGAACTATACTGTCCAAGATGCGATAAGATTTCTAAATAGCAATTTATCATAGATTAGGAGGAGAGTGATGATGTAGATGAACAGGATAATGATTACCAGTAATCTTATTTGGGAGTTGATAAATTTGAAACAGTGAAATCTGATGCAGCATCAAAGAAAATGGGGGAATTATTAATACAGGGATGGGCTATGCTGGAATAAACATGTTTAAAATGTTGCTTTCCTATAATGAAGAGCAAAAAGGGTGTTAAATTGTGTGTGTATTGTAATGAAGAAATCTAAGAGCCCTCCAAAGTTAAATAAGAGAGTGTTGTGGAGAAAAAGGAGTAATTAAAAGAAGATTAAAAGAAAGAAATTTAAAAAGTTAATAATGAGGAAGATTAGAAACAAATCATTCCTTAACAAATTACTTAGTAAACAACTCAATCGAATGAGTAGTAATAAGCAACACCCCAACCCTAAGGTTTGAATTAGTTCTAAACAGTTCTATTGAATTAGTTTCACTTATAGTTACAGTTTCTGTCCAAATAATTAAATTAGTGCAATTACGGATCAGTAGTTCATACAATTGAGGCTCTTACGAAGACATATAACGAATTAAACAATATTACCATCGAATCAGATAAGATGAACTAAGTTTTGTAGGATTTTGATACCTATCTGAAAAAACTATTAATAAGCAATGATGTGGGGAGTTATTTAGTCATAATAGATCATTTTATTGCCTTGTTTAAATTAATTAAATAGAAATGATTTATTATATGTTCACATTTATAATTTATACACTGTTTGAACCTACTTCTTGCTTTCTAGCAATATCTTTGTTGCTACATCTAAGCTTTTTGTCTTAATTGATAAATTATCCAATTAGATCAAATTCAATATATCTTTAAATTGTTCCCTAATATGATCATGGATAGATTATTAATTTTAGTCCAGCTATATTATATCTATAACATAGAATTAATCTTCATCTAATATGGCCTTCCTTTCCCTCTCTAAATTGGCTTGAAATCTCTCCTCTTTCTTATCGATTTTCTTATCTCTCTTCTAATAGTTGTCTTTATTCTACTCATTTGTATCACTTCGTCCTTTATCCCTATTCTCGTTATTTCTATAATTATTTTTCCTACCTTAATCTCGGAATTAATTTCTGGTCTCATAATTTGGATCATCTACTCTGTTATTTCTTTATTGTCTCTATCGATCATCTTATCTTTATTGATAATTTTCATTTCTATCTCTGGAATTTGGATCTTAAATTCTATCTTATTATCTATCATATCTTTGCGAATCATTATTAGGATTATTATTTGAGTTATTTTATCTGCTGTCTTAATATTAATTATTGCCTCTCTAATTGTCCCTTTATACATTTTGATTTTGATTTTGATTCTAATTTTGATATTGATTTTAATTTTGATACTGATTTTAATATCTATCCTATTACCTATTTTATGACTTATTTTATTTTTCCTCTTATCCTTAATTCCTTTATTTATTTTAGTTTTTATTATTTGATTAGGATTTCTTTTCCACTTCTTCCTTTGGCACATACTAAATGTAAACATTTCCTTTATACTCATCACTTACATCTGATCCATAATCTTCATAGAAATCGTTGTAATCAACATCATCGTATTTTGCATAGTTATCATCATAATCATCAATATCATCTATGAAGTCATCCTCATCATCATATTTTCTTTATTTCGGTTATTATGATTTGCTTGCTTACTTATATTTTTGATTTTATTTTTCTTAAATCTGCTTCTCATTCTTGTTTTATTGTTTCTTATTTTAGTTTTAGTTTTACTCTTACTTTTGCTAATTGTTCTTATCCTATTATTTCTGATTTTACCCTTATTTTTTATTCGGTGAATCTTAATTCTTTTGAACCTGATTATCTTTTTAGACATATTATTGTTCAGTTTAGTAATTTTATTTATTGCTCTTCTCGGTATAGTTACTCTTCTCTGTATAATTACTCTTTTAGGTGTAATTGCTTTATTGGCTTGACTTGCTAGCCTTGCTTTCCTATTTGACCAAAAGTACATCATTATCTCTATTATCATTTTTGTTCTTCTTCTTCTTCTCGCGCTTATCATCAACTTAGGCATCTTTTTGTATCAATTTTCGTAGTCCTCTTGCGGAGACCTTCGTGTTTGAGTAATAGAAATTTTTATCTGATTTAACTTCTTGGTAATCCATATCAACTCTCTTGTACTGTTTTCCATCCAAAGATAGGACTATATACCCTGCTGGCTAGACATTCTTATCATAGTAACATCCATTTAAATCTGACCATCCTCCTTCTTCATCAAAGAGGTAGATTTATGGCTGGCCAGGAAGCTGGAATCCACCTTCTACTTCTATGTATTCGCTAAACTTGGCAGAATCATGGTCTTAAAATATAATTGGTTGGAATTCCATTAATAATAATTCAATCTAAAATCCTAATCAGGGGATTTTATTATAGTATTCTCAGTAATTCATTCCTAATATTCAGTCTAGAGATTATCCTTCCATCTTATATCTCATAATGCTTAGTTATCTGGCTTAGCATCCTATGAAGGTCTTCTGACTTAAAGTTCCTGACTGCAACTCTATAGTGTATGACAAAGCTCCAGTATTTCCTCAATTTTGACTCCCTCTGGGTCAGTTAGAACTTCTTATTGTATGCGTCAATTTGAAATTCCTTGAGTGTTCTTCTATTCTATAGGAACATTTCCTCAATTAGCAATTCTCTTGCTTCTTTTATAGTTAATTTGTGCCTCCCATAGTATTTGTTGATTCCCTCTTCAACAAACTTGTAATTCATGTCATATTTTGAGTATCTATCTTTGTAAAGTTATATCCAACCTGCAGGGTTACAGTCCTTGTCATAATAGCATCCATCTACATCTGCCCATCTAAGTTTAAAAATAAATGGTATACCCTCCGTGTTCGTCATAGATGAATCTATCACCATTTGGGATTTTGAACCCTTTTGGTAGTGGAGTAAATACTTCAAATCGAGCTGGATTATGCTAAGGTAACATTATATAATAAAATAATTATATAATAAAAAAAGAGAACTATGGAAGTGTGTACGTAATTTAAGATGGATATGAGTGATCCAACATTGGGTCCTGAATAAAAATGCAAGAATTGTTAGAATGCTAAGAAGCTTCATACAGCACGTATAATAATAATATATTTTAGCATAAAAACCCATGCCTCCCATGCAGAAACCTCCATAGTAAATATAATAAATATATTTAGGTAGTCAAAAGAATAAGTGAAACCTCCACAGATTATAAATCCTGTCCACAAAAATAATAATGTGCCTATTGATAATAAAGTTAATATGAAATTGGTAGATAATAAATAGTTGAAGGCGTGTGATGACTTCAAACTTGATATGAAAGATAATGCTATAGGTGAGGCTGTGAAATGTCTTCATTGCGGCATTCCAAAGGGATAGCATAATCTTCAAAATCTGCAAAAGTAAAAAAATCCTGTAGAACTTCCCAAGCAACCGATCAAATAGCCAGAAACAACTAATTTGATTGTATAAAAGCAATAGTAATACGAAAAGGAAAAGGAAAAGGAATTTGATTGTAGGAAAAGGAAAAGGAAAAGGAAAAGGAAAAGGAAAAGGAAAAAGATAAAGAAAAAGAAGAAGATAAGGCTTGTGATAATTTTCAAATAAATATAGCAGATACTTAAACTGGTGATGCTATGAGATGCAAAAAGTGCTAGTAACCTAAATCAAATCACACTAAGCAACTTAAAACAGCAACTCAATCCCTCGCTAATAGACTTTCATCTGGTTAATAGGGGGAAAAAATGACCTAATTAGTTAATGATGCATAAAAATTAGATAGTAAAGACCCTCCTAATCGTAAATCTCATTAACCTTTTTAAACAACTGAGTAGAAAGCATAATTGAATTAACATGATGATTAAAAATAAAAGACTACTTTTAAATAAGAACCGTAAATAGCACCTATCAGACCGAGTTTGGGTGTTTAGCCTCCAACAGTTGTTAAATAACCAATCCCATAGAAATAGAAGTATTTTTTGTTATCTATAAAGGAATGATGGTTTTGGGTAGGATGATTTCAAAAATTTGATGATGGGTGTGTAGGAATTTAATTAGTAGAGTAATTTGAAGTAGATTGCTGAGGATGCTGATAGGAAATTGAATGATGAAATAAGATAGCCCGCTAAGTCGATGATGCCTATGATGAGGATACCAGGGATGGGGTAGCCTCCACCAAAGAAGAATCCATTGGAGGAAAAACAATCTAATGAGACTATTGATGCATTGGTGTCTCGTCCAATTAGGTAGAGAAGAAGAACTGAATAATAAGATTCTGATTTTTGAATATTCATTCTTGCATTTATAGGGCATCCTTTGGGAAGAAGTCTGTCTCTTATTTCTCGATACACTTTTTAACATGTTATTCTAATATGTTGCAAGAGTTTAAATTCTTCTTCTGTATGTAGATTATGTAAAATAGCATATGGTAGGCATTGTGTTCTAAGTATATATGATAATATTATCCTTTTGCTCCTCTAGAAGGATTTATTTAAAAAAAAAATACTTCGAGTCTATGTCGTTTCTGCCTAAGGAGCAAACGAAACATTTTTGTTGTATCTCATTAATTAAGTCCTGTCTTGCATCTCTCAGTTCTCCAAAAGTATCCAATATGACTCCAAAGATGATTTGGGTGAACAATATATTGAACAAAATAAAGAATGTGAATTCATAGAAGTATATTCCCCAATATAGGTTAGCATCAGATGTAGAATCAAGCCCCTGATTAGTGTAATATTCGTCAGTCGCATCACCAACTCCATCTCTAAAACCTTTGTTTATGACTTCAGCCACAGTTAGTATGAAAGAACCCTACTATTTTAATTGGGTGTCGTCAAAGTCTTCTGAGAGGAAATTAGATTCGTTTATCTCAAATGGGCCATCAAAAAAGTTATATGTTAACAATCCAAACAGAATGAGGCCTACGAGACCTAAGAATGAAAATTTAAGTAAATTTCTGGCATTTTGTGTAATAGACTTGATGATATTCTATAAATCCTCTGATCTTTTAATTATATCTAACATTAGGACGGTATATATGTAGGGATCAAAGAAAGCATAACATGTCAATCCAAAAATACAAATCTATATATAAAATATTTTTACATTATAAAAATTATCGAAATCTAATATGAAGATTAGGATAATTTATCGAAGTAGGGATGTTTTCTATTTGGGGTCAAATAATTCTTCTAGTTTACCAACAATATGTAAGTATTGTTGTTGGATGTAGGGAACTGATAGACCAGCCTCTTTTTTGAGGCATACAATCTTATAGGTGTTAGTTTCTCCCTATCCAAATCTGATTGATATGGGATATCTTTCAGTAGCACAAAATGCTATTATGATCAAATTCAAGACCAATTGTATGATAGTGAATATCTTATTAAATGATTAATTACATTATTAATGTATGAGACGAAGGATTCAAGGGGTGTGACATTTTTATCATCATCGGCTTCAACAGTAGATCCAAATTTTGAATTTAGAACAGTGTCGTGCATTAAGAGCAGTAGGATCACTATAATGGAGCATAGTATAAATGAGATATCTTTTAATAATCTCCAATGATTGGCACCAAATCTCCAAAAGGAGTTCATTTATATCTATTGGTTGTGTTCCATTTATGCTAAATAGAAATCGGAATTTTGTAATAAACTTTTTGTTCTCTCCTCATCAGATTACCTATTTGATTAATAAATTAAATGTTTCTTCACTTCCGGGGTTATAAACTTAGTGACGAAGGGCGATTAAAAATACACCTTCTCTAGATGTCCACTCTTATTCTAAACTTCGACTCTTCCTATATATGATCTATAAAATTAGAAGAATTCATTTTCTCTCAACTTCTTATTCTTCTTCTTATTCATTTTATGTATGCTCTAAAATCGAGCTCTTATGTCTAGGATTTCTGATTGCTATGAGTCTAGAGGGATTACACTGGACATTTGATATTGTACTTTGGAGCCGTTTTATCTCCTCATCGAGCTAATTGTATCTCTATTCTCCAATTATTCTCTTATTAGTTCTTTTATGTCTTATTCCTTATATTCGAATACAAATGGATCGAGTTCGTCATACTCTAAACCTGTGAGTTTGTCTTGAAGGTGATAGCATATTATGAAAACGGAGAATCCTAATTGAATTAAGACATCATCCTCATCTGTTCTGAATTTGAATTCGCATTTCCAATCCGAACATTTATCATGTATGTCTGTTTAGGTACATATCTAATCAAGGCGTATATTATCTAATTTCTATTGGATTCTCTGATCATAAATTCTTTTTGCCATATCTATTTGAGATGTCACGTCAAATACGCTATACACAAACTATAGATGGCTTAATGGGGGGTTTCCTTATACCAGAGTTAATATTAGATTATTGAATGATCTAACTAGTTTAAACTCCTCCAATTTGTCATTATTGTTAGACTCCTTGAAATAATCCATATCTTTAGGATTGAATACCTAGTATGGGAATTTACGTTTTATTTAATTGAAGAATTTTGAATTCTTACAGATGTCATCTTTATTTGATTTGTATCCTGTGGTAAACTCGATTAATGTGTCGATACCCTACCTGATGAGTGCAGGAATGTATTGTTTATCTATGTTTTGATCCTATATGATATTTGATAAGTAAATGAGTGTCTCTTGGACTATGTTCATGTTTGTGCTTTAGTCAGTTTCATCTTAAATGACTAAGAATTTCTAAAAATCCAAATTGACATTCTCGCACAACATTTATAATAGTCTCAATACCTTAATAGCGAATCTGACTTGCTCTGCGGTGTTAGTTTTGGTTTACTAGAATCTTTATTTCTTTTTGTCATCCTGATTTAGAGCGAAAAACTTTCGTAAGAAATACAAGAATGTGTTCTTCACTTTATAGTTAGCCTAGAATGTATCATAGACTTTCTTCTGAACTTGTTAATTTCCATACTCTAGGAGAGTACCTAAGAGTGAGATTATTTCGTATTATATGGATGACTGCCCTTCAGTTAGACTTAGTTATTGGAAGGCTATTTCGTCAAGCTAACTCTTGAAGCAAACTTGGGTTTATAGCTATTTAAATTTATCTCGTTTTTCTATTAACACTTTAACATTTTCCACTCCAATATCAATGTTTTCAATTTCATCATTAGTAGGTTTCGATTGCTCAAGTAATATTCTTGATATCTTAATTAGGTAATACTCCTATCCCAAAAATATCTATTTGCAATTCGATACAAAGTCATATAGTTTATTTAAATTAATTATTGATTCAATATGCTCTACTTGTATGTTTAAAATCAACATTATAATTTGTGTATCTTCTGATAAGGAGATTTCGATATCTCTCGTTACCTCAGTCAAATTCTATTAGTCTTCTACCTAGTCTGATTAATTATCCTCTACAATCTCATCTACTTCTAATTGCTCTTCCTGCTCGACATATTTCGATATTTGTGCGTATTTTTCTTTCATATATAACAATTGCTCATTCATATACTTAGAGACGAATGATGGAAATTTCTAAATATATATTGATAAGTCTGTATCTCTTTTTCTTTTGCTTATGTCTTATTCAATAATTTCAGTGCTCTATTTTCCAAATAGGTCTATAAATGCTCTCTCCATGTAAATGTCCTTACCAATATCCTATTCAGGCAGGGCATTCTTGATTTTCTATCCTTCATTATTCAATATTATCTCATATTCCTATTCATTTAGATATTATTTATGATTTAAATGCATCAATCTTACTATATTGTAGAATCCTTATTTATAGAATTTAGATTTATTTTTGAAATACCATATAAACTCCTAAATTGTACAGTCATGCCTTATTAAAAATATTTTAACATTCCTTTAGTAGGGTCTCTCTAATCTTTATACATTGTCAGACTAATCTTATAACTTTTTCTCAAATCCACTCTCTTATTAGGTGTTAAACATTTTGACATCAACTTTCTTACCTATTCCAGATATTCTGAAATTCTCTCCGAATTTTGTTATCTTTCTCTATGGTATTATTTCCTCTAATAGAGTAATTAAATCTCTGTAGAAATCTAAGTCTAAGTCCTCCTTTTTCATCCTAAATTCCCTCTCAATAATTGTGAATATTTTCTTGATATTTTGTATATTTTATTTGATGATAGAAAATTCATCTGATATAGGATTGTCTTGCATTCGAGAGGGATCATCTAAAATTTCTCTTACTTCATCATAAGTATACACCAAGAAATGAACAATACCATTCTTTCTAAAATATTTCCAAAACTCTGAGGTATCTCTTAATATTTGATTGTTTTCTGAATTTTGCATCTAGTTATCATACACTGACATATTGGAATTGATTTAATCTCTCAGTTGCTTGCTCACATGTTTCATTCCATATTCATCTATTCTTAATTTAGCTAATCCGTCCAAGTATTTACTTATTTACTTTTGATCAATTTCTGGTATGATCACACGAGATAATATATCACGAATTTCGTCAGTATCTATTGTTTCATTCACATGGTTCTATTCTTGGACCTTACATATGTATAACTCAAATATGCACATCAGATAGGGTCTCTTTATAACATACTAGCTTTTGTGGTGTAATAAAATTTATTTTAGCTATTCGTAGGAGAGCACTCTTTGAACCTCCTATATTGCTAATCTATCGAGTTTAGCGCACTCGGTGATTAGTCGAATGGCAGCAGAATGTAATTTTAATTAGTGGAATAGAATAATCTCCTCCTAATCGTAATCATCTTGATTTCTTTCGGGAAATATTATATTCTCATAAAAATTCATTGGATCGATTAGTCCCTTAATAAGTCCATGCTCCAGTATGTAGTTTAGTATGTAGTGTTTGTTGTGTGATAAGGTGTAAACTGGTTTACTGAAAGTGTGACAGAAATGCTTTAAGATCTTGAAATATTATTTTATTGCACTAATATAAACAACATTATGAGCATTATCGATAAGTTGTTCATCCAATTACTCGAATTGAACTATTTCTTCAGATGCTTTTGGAGCTTTTAAATACTTAAATAGTTTAGTATCGATATTGTTGCCACAGAATATCAAAACTTTGAATATCTTCTAAATAAATGGTTGAAGATCTCCTTTAATTACAGATATGATTTATATCACCAATTTAGTTATATTTATTGTGGAATAGTTTATATCGATGGCTTGGGGCTATTCAAGATATGCTATGGAAAATATATCAGGTAGATATTTTATTAATTCTTTGGTGTTTGTCTTATTATCCTTGCAGAATAATTCAAAAAATTAGATAATTTTTCTGAAAATGTATACTACATCATTACTAGATTAGAATGAATTGACTTAACATATAAGTTCAATGAAGACTCTGTGGACGCCAGCATTTCTTAAAATGTTCTAGAAAGCAAATATGTCAGATAGTTTAACCATTTCATATTTATTAATTATTGCATTAAGATAATTCTTGAGTGTTATAAAATTCTATTATTAAACTTTGATCTTGGCATCATCTTCAACATCTATATCGATTTATTTTGTTGACTTCTTGAGATCTTGTATGGTGTTTTCTCTTTCTAGTTTTTTATTGTATTTGATAAACTTTCTAATAATCTGGGATGCTTCTTTTGGACTCAACCATTCCGAATCTTTAGCATTACCATTTGCTAACATGAAATATTGTATTTCAATTTGATTGTCTAAAAATTCGATACTTTGTATCTCTTCACATAGTTTTTGCGGATATTAGAAATAAAATACTAGTGTATTCATCAATTCCTCTGTTAACTTATTTCTGCCTTTCGTTACATACAAGCATTCAAATAAGAGAGTCCTGTAATCATATTTATCAAGATCATTGTATATTTCTAAAGGCTGCTATAAAGAAACACCTGATCCTATTCGCCTTGGTGACATTTTGGACCACATTCTAGACTTCTGCGAGCCACGGCTTGATGATGAACCCTGTACATCCTTAATTTAGCCATTGAATGAATTTTTCAAATAATCTTAGATGACGAGATTTCTCTTCAACGTTAGTAGTGTTTATAATATCTTTAAGGCCTCTAAAAATATTTTAATGTAAATGATATCATCCTTTTTGAATATGGTTGTCCATAGGAGTAATTATAGCATCCACTCATTTTATCTGAATACTTGAGGAGCACTTAACTCTTGTTTATTTTTAGATTATTTATAGAACCTTTAATAATTCTCATCTTTTAGCATCTCCTATTTAAGTATTTATTTATTCGTTTCATAATCTAATCCATTATTGAATTTATAGAGATCATTATTTTATATTATGATTAAAGCAATGAATATGTTGGGCAATGTTTCAAATATACTTGAATTTGTCTCAAGATCATTATAGCCTAAATCCACTGATAGTCTTATAATATTGAGTAGGCTTAAAAAGTATTCTAATTAAAATTAGGATTATAGATTATAATCTATTTCCCTCTATTTGTTAGTTACCTTCCTATCTTCAACTTTTAATTGGGAAGGAAATTCAAGGGAGGTGAATATTTCGACATATTTTCTCAATGGGTGCTCTTATTCATTTACTCTTTAAATAACAAAATTTATGTAATTTTTTAAGTAATCTTCTTTTTCTATTTACAGATCTTTATTATCTTATTTAAATCGTTCCTTGAGTGAGTTTGATATACTTTATTCATAATATAGTTATCCTGAGTAGTTTTTGTTTTTCTCAAATTTCATTACATCTTCATAAACGAATGAATTGTTAATAAACTTTGATATTGGTGTGAGTGGATCTATGTCGATTTCTAAATTAATCAATAAATTCATGATTGCCTTCTCAAATTTCATTTATTGATTAACTTATAAGTATTTGAAACATATAAATAGGTAATTTTTATCTATTTTAACATATTCTCTTAGAGCATCAATACTTTTGTAATTTCTGCCTTTGCATAATGATGAATATAGATTAAGTATTGATAAGACATACTGTTCATATTTATAGAAGGTGTGATATGCTTTGTTGGGATCGTCATCTAATATTATATTAGACTTTCTCATGGCTTAATTTGTGAAGAAGTCAAATGAAACTTTAGTAATTTATATCTAATTTGTACTTACTTAGTTCCTTAGTTGTCTATCAACATATCTATTATAGAATGTGCAAAACATTTGATTTTTGTATGGGAAATATTAGTAATCTCTACCCAAAAAGTCATTAAACTGGATGTATGGAATGGGGACTGCTGATTCAAACAATCCAAAAGTAATTGGAGTCATTTGATCACCTTTTTGATGGGGTTTGAATAAAAGTTTCCTGCACTAATCTTAACAAACTTGGTTTGGGTTCTCAAAGGGATCGATCATCATTAAACTTAAAAGTTCAATAAATAGAGTTTAATCCTCAATGTTATCATCAGTCACATCTTAGAGTTATTGGATCCATTTTTCTAAGTGGATAGCAACTGACTCATCATTCATATCAGTGTATCTAACTGTCTCTTTTAATAGGTCTGACACTTATTTTCTGTGGTACTTTAGTTATTTGAGCAAAAATATCAATATCATCTCATTGCAAATCTTGAGTGTGAATATAAAGTCTGATGTTTGGGAACTTGACTGAACACACAATTACAGAATGAGATAAATTTCTACTATGCAATTCTTTTATCGCTCTGAGGGATCTAATTTGGATTTCGCAATCTTTTATGGGCTTTTTTCAGGAACAATAAACTATTGACTGTAATCATCTGTTATATACTTTTCATCACCATAAATCATGAAATGGATCAATTATAATGTAGCAAACAAAATGTTTATTATGTCATTCTCTAAGACAGCCTATTATCGTTGTTAGATTTATTCTTTAGTTTATCCTTCAAATATTAAGAATAGTCTTAAATTGTCTAATGATTAGAAAAACTATTATATTTCGTCATATAAAGGTTTTTGATTGTTGAATGCATGAAAGTAATCATATTCGATAGATTTGATTAATTTATTTTATCGCTCTTACAAACCCCAATCTTGAAGGAATAGATAAAATTGTAATAGATATGTCTATAAGCTACTTATTCTATTGGCCACCATACCAACATCATCACTAACTGATTTTAGAGTGAATAATCCAAATTGCAAATCTGTCTTATCCATCCTATTTTATGTTCTTAGTTCATTCTTCTTAGCTGTGAGGGTTATGTTTTGATTCATGAATCTTATTGATTCCCCATAAATTATTTATTCACTGCCTCCTCTCTTGGATTTCAATTAGAAAACACATTCACTCTCATCACCATTGTATGTTAATATCAACTTTTCATTCTATATTTGTAAGAAACATCCTGTTGTAACATGCTTAAGTAGATACTACTCCTCATATGTACATTTTTAATATTTCAGCCCTTGCCTTGTTTGTATTTGCCATAAATTATTCAAATTCTATTGACTTGATTCTGATGAGTCAATATATATCTTATAGAGAGTATTGAGAGTCTCATTAGATTTTAAATCATAGGAATTGAAATAGTGTTATTTATGGGGCTTGAATGTCTTGTTCTCTTGATCCTTATAGAGAATGATTCTATCTTTTAATCTGCTTGTTACGAAGCCCATCCTTCTCACGGATATGAATCCACCTAATGCTCTGTTTTTGATTCTGATTATGTCGCCACTTTAGAGGCCTCTTGTTCGGATTGCTAAGTTCTTTATCTCTTGGCTAGTTTGATAATCCAAGTATGGGCACAATTTAACTGGTTGAGGGTTTTCAGATGCATTGACTTCTAATCCATTCAGGAGATCTTAGTATTATTTTTATGTATTTTAGGGTTTGTATATTCCGAGTTGCCAATTAGAGAGAACGGAATTGCTGATGTTTATTACATCACCATACAAGACTGATTCTCCGACTTGTTTCCCTTTACCAGATGCTACTATCCGAAAATTAGAATATGAGTTAGCCACCTCTTCTAATGAGAGTTCTCTGCAACAATTCTGCTTAGCCAGTACTGATTAATTAAGAGTCAGAATGCACTTACTATAGATGTGTATGAATTAGACATCCTAACCATAGGCGATATTTGTTCCAATTAGAACTTTATTTAGTCTATCATTCTCCTACTTTTCCTCTTCTATCTTAGTTGTATCAGTAGTAGCTCCGGTGTTAGTTCTCTTCAACTAATCTTCCTATTAGGCTAATTCTTGATAATAATATTTTTTGGCAGTCTCAACTCTAAATAGACACTTCTGAAAACTTAAATTCCCTATTTTTGATTTAACAGCCTTCTAGGATGACTCATCTTCCTCCTTAGCTATTTAATCCTTATTTAAATTGAAGTATTAAACGCACTCAATTTTGTTGGAGGCGATCCCATCTCCAGAAATAACTCCCTTCTAGTTAGTGAAGAATGACTTCAAGTAAATGATGTCGCCAAATTTCAAATTAAGAGTACTTATTTGCTATTTTTGCTCTTCCATTTTAATTATAAATAAAAATAATAAGAATTCTTTGATTGTTAGACTTAAGAAATAATAATTCATATGTCTGCTCCACAAAACATACTTAGGAGTTCACTATTTGGACCTCCTGATAAAATGGCATCCTTAATTTTCTTCAATGGAATCTCTTCATTTATGTTAACTTCAAGAGTTTCAAAAATTAATTTAGTAAAATATTCACAGAGTTGTTCTAATAACTTTTATTGATCACTCTAATTAGTTAAAGTAGTGAAATACCTTTATATATCTTCCCAAACATATATGAGCTAGATTATAGACTTCATCCCGTGATAGTTAGCCATTCCCATCTTTATCGGCAATTTTTATAAATAAGTTGACTCTTTCAACCAAAGTTTTCGCCTTAATGCAGACCATTAAATCTAGGAATTCCTGCCAATTAAGAAACCCTGAGAAGTTATAATCGATAGTGTTGAACATAGATTAGGCAAGTTCATGTGGTTGCATAAACACTTGATAAATTCCGTTTCTAAATGCATCGAAACCTACTCCTTCCCCTATCTCGTAATCAGGTGTCATTTAACTCGAGACTGCCTCCAATGCCTTATATAAAATATGAGTTTAGTATAGTTCTTTTCGAGTGAATGAGGTTTGTCTCTACAAATGAGGTATATTCTATTGATATAAGAGAGGATTAATCTTATTGAGTTAGAGTAATAGTTATTTTTTAGTAATAGGAGGGCCAAATTGTTATTTCTTGTCTTATTTCTTAAAGGCCACGAAATTAGTTTACTTGAACTAGCTTTCATGATTGTGAAGCATTTAAGATAACATCTTAACCTATTCATCTGAAACGTGCTCAGCTTATCGAGGAACTAATTTCCCTTCGAGAAGTTCAGCTAAGAATTAAATAATATATACTTTTAGGGGCATCATCGGCATTAACATTTTGAGCGATTTCTTTCTCCAATTTACGGATTTCACCCTCATATTTGTTGATCAATTTCTACTATACACCCTATCTAGCTGATGAAGTTATTTCAGATTCATCATTTAAATATTCTTGCTATGATTTATATTTGGCAGAGACAGTATTCACTTAAAGCGAATTAAATTTATGGTGAAACATTTTATGGACATTGTCATATTATTTTTTCTTGCATTTTTAATAAAGGGACTCAATTTATGTGGAATCGAAATGCTATTAACTTTAATATAATTTTTGAATAATTACTTCTTATTTTAGAGAAAATCTGCAATATTTAGAATCTTATTGGAGTATTTTTAGTTGATATGCTCTTCAAGGGATACGACTTTCTTGTAATCATTATCAGGTAGGAATGATTCTAGATTGTTGATGATTCCATCTAAGATTTCATTATCAAATCCATTGAATTGCTTAGTTTATGAAACGATGATAGTTTAATGATTACACTCAAAAGCAGATTTAATAGGTTCTCCTTTCTATTAGAATGATTTATACTCTGCTGAAAAAATGCAATAATATTTATCCCAATTTCAATTGGTCTATCAGATGAGCATTGACTTCTTGGAGTAGGATTTCAGCATCTCTTTGACTGCTAAACTACTTTGGAATTGGCATATTGAAATAGCAATAATTCAACTCTTCAATTTTCGATATCTTATTGAGATTTCTATTCAGGATAATAAGGCACATTTTCGATTGTGTACAACCTGGTAGAGATGACGCATATTATAGTTTTCTTTTTTAAGCAAACTTATTGAGAAATATAATACTGATCGTATGTGTCTATTTTTTTTCGGTGGGGCAGTAAATCGTTGAGGAGGATCCCCTATAGAGTAATTGTCTTATGAATGGGGAGTCAATTTAGTTATATATTAATCTTTTTATGTTACGATAGATTGTTGTGAGGGTGTTTGATTATAGCCAGACTTTACAAATATTTTACTCAAATCAGTAATGTATTATGAACCATGATTGTACTATGGGGTTGTGAAAATTTAATACTTATCCACTCATGTATGATCGCACTGTTGGTAGTTCTTTTATGACAGAACTCTTTCTTGAAATAGATTGTAGGTTAAATTCTTTCGATCGATTCATCTTGTCGGCAGTAAGTAGTGTCCTTTATATATCTGATTTCATATAATTTATTTTATGAATGATTTTATAGTATTGGATAAACCCATATATCGTCCAAGGTAGGTTTAGAGGTATCATTCGGTTGTTTTGAATGAAAATTCAACTTCTTTGTAGAGGTTCAAATTGAGTGAATTTATCGAGGAACTAGTCAAACAAATTCAAGATGGATATAAGTTGGATAATGTGCAATAATAGAATATAATCTACTAAGGGCTATTGAGATTGGGATAGGCTACGTTTAGTAGAGATTATCAACTATAACTATAATTGAATAAGGTTTCTAGGGAATCATGTTTGAGATTTTATTTGAAATTGAGGAAATTTTTCAAAACTAACAAAAATGAAGAACTCTTTCAACTAATTGAGTAGTTGAAAACAGAACAGACAGAAGAAAGTGATTCCGAGTAAGAGATAAAAGCTTAGGATAGAAAAAGTTAAAAATAAATCGTAATTAATTCAGATGGGATTATACTACTTTAGTCTTAGCTCTAATAGAAGGAGAAATAGATATAAGAATTATAATAAAGAATAAAATACAAGGAGGATGCCATTAAGGATATTACAACTGGTTATTCTAAGGATGTTTAGCATATGAAAGAACTACTTTATCGAAAAGACAATAATAAGCAAGATATATTTGAAGTGTAGTATTTTGATGAAACTGATGGACTCGACTAAGAGTAGATATAGATGCTAAATAAGAAATTAGAAATACTGAAGGCATAAGCGGAAATTAAAATTGAAAGAATTATGTAGAGTTTTCTTAAACTTCATTCAGAATATGAGCAACAGACAATATAGTATTAGAGCATATCATAGAAAATGAAAAATATGGATAAGCCAGAGGAGTTATTTTCAAGATTGATCTAAATTCACAATAATCCATATAAAACATGGAGATTGATATAAGACATAAAAGGGAATGAGTATTTCTTTAATGTGTTCGAGAATTAAAAATTCAATTACGGAATAGATTATAGGGAAATTGATAAATTATTAATATAATCGAAGGCTTAATAAAGGGAGGTTGCTTATCAAGTCAAATTATTGAATGAATAAATAGGAGTATTTATGGATAGTTAAATAACGCATTTGAATTAGTTGAGAGACGAAAATTATCAATTATAATAATAGATTATATTGTTAAAGTAAAAGCAAACTTAATTGAATTCGGAAGTTATCGATCACATTAAATCTTATGTAGAGTAATTAGCACACAGAAGATATGAACAAAGTATTATATATCATTAATAGAGCTAAATGAGATTTTTAAAGACAATATAACATTAAGTGAGCTATAGGAATAGTTTGAAAACTATAAAATCTAGTAAGCGTTCAAAAGATGGCTCTTAATAGGGAGGCTTCTAAGAGTCTTAAGGCATCATAAGGATTTCCCCTTATTGCTCAAAGAATTCAAAATTGCCATGATTGACGATCATGCATTTAGACAGTTGCAAT
The DNA here is from genome assembly GCA_016759055.1 of Paramecium bursaria. NCBI lineage: Eukaryota > Ciliophora > Oligohymenophorea > Peniculida > Parameciidae > Paramecium > Paramecium bursaria. The sequence goes on from VMTU01000146.1 coordinate 28,207, forward strand.
AAAATAATCATAATTAATAGATATATTACCAAAGTATAATAGATGAATTGATGTAAAAATATGAAAGAGAAAAGATAGAGTGCATATTTAATCAATATATGGTATCTAAATATGAGAAATAAGAATAAATTATTCGTAACCTCGTCAATTAAAAGGAATAAGATATTATAGAGCTAAGATAATAATTTATGTAATTGCAATCTAAAAACCAAACTATAAGTCATCATCTAGTATAGTTAGTTAAAGTCTTAGATTCTAGAGTTGCTTAATTACCAGTCGAAGAAATCGATATTAGCGATAACAAAAAGGAATCCTCGAAACACCTATAGAAGGTGATCAAAAATTTGGATCCAAATAAATAAGAATAAACTAAATTGCTTAAGGAGTAGTTTAAGGGGAACCTAAAATAAGTTGGATCAATTTTTAAGACATATTGCTTCAAGGAGTAAAGAATGCTAAACTGATATATAAGGAATCAAATTCAAAATATGTTTATAATTTGAAAACTATCATCTTGTAGAGTAGTGGATTAAATAGTAAATGGGGGTTGTTCATAATCAATCTGTTGGAACAGTTACAACTGAATTCATTAATTAAGATCAGAGAGATAAATCATAATAATATACTATATAGACAGAACACTTATTAGTTACATAGAATATTAACAGTATCGAAAATCATATCCCTTCATCTGCGTTTCAGAGGACAAGTATGATTCCATCAACAATTTCTGAGAAAGAGCCTTAAATAATTGTAGATACAAATGTGGAGATTATTTAAGTGGAGAATCATTAGCCTCGAGTTAGTTTAATTCATATGGAGAAGAATGAAATAGACTCGATATTTAAGGAATCGAGATTACTTGAAGCACCTAAAAACATTAGATAAACAAGTTAAGAAATCCCCATTATAAGTAGAAAGGTTAGTACTGGCAGACAGATAAATTAAAGGGATAGTGTGAGGAAAGAAGTTACAGACTTTACTCACCATACTAGAACAAATAATGAATCCATCTATGATAGGCTTTATAAGGATAGTTTGGATAAAAGGGAAAGGTTAGAGGTTCTAAAATAACATATTGATACACTAGACTAATTTAAGTGGGAATAAATAGTTCAAATAATTCAATCTTGTTAAGATAAGGTAACTGAGGGAAGATAAGCTATATCAAGTAGATCGGGCAGGGCAATTCATTTCTATAAATCAAAAAGCAAAAGGCCATAAACTTAGGAAAAATAAGAAAAACTATAATTGAATGCATCACATTCTGATGCTAACAAAACTATTTATGTTGAAAATATGCTCGAGAAATTTAAAAGTAAAACAAGGAGAATGCAGGGATATTTAGATAAACCCATCAAGTCATAATGGAGCAATCAAAAGGATAAATTTGACTTCTCCTAAACTTTCATATTATTTAAATAATGATATATAATTAAGTTATAATAGAATTGTAAATACAAATTAAAAAAATCATGAAAATAATCCACTATTTCCACCATTATTTAATATTTCTTTCCAAGCATTTTTGTTGATATTCTTTTTATCGTTACCTTTTATTATTCTCTACTTAATTTTTTTATTTGCTTTTTGATATTTAACTCTTGTTTATTAAGGCCTTTATAAAATATATGGCATTGGATCGAGGAACTGAAAATATTCTAGAGATACAAGTAAATATGAGGGTTATCAGATAGTCAAGCAATATTACATATTTGTGAAAATATTTTACATTATAGGTGACTTATTTTAAATAAAATGGTTAATTAATTCATTAACCGAGGTCTCTATAAAAAGAATCATGTTACTGTGATATTCAGTATAATGGTTCTAAATATGTAAATATTGCTTACGGATGATCATCAAGTATTGTTATATTGGTAGTTTTCAGCTTATCTTAAATATTCTTTATCTTATCTATTTTAAGAAAATATCAAGATCCTTATAATCAAATAAAATGCCCAGTTATTATAAGCAAAAATTTTAACTAACTTCAGGAATGGAAACTAAGCTGATTTGCAATAACCTCAGAAATCATAGAGGAAGAGGAGAAGAACAATAATTCCATAATTGAGGAATAAATCAAAAAACAAAAAAACCTAAGAATCTTTGTGTGTTAAAGGAAAAATAATAATTTAAATCTAGGATTCTCAACAGTTAATATTACAATTTCATTATGCATAACAATTTAAATAATTACAAATCTCATAAATAAGCTGGAAGATTAGGAGTCCTACTAAGATCCAGATTAGAATTCCAAAATGATGAATGTAACAAGAATTTAAAAACTCTCAAAGGTAGAATTAACTCAAGATGGTAAAGAACTAAACAAAATCTTACTACAAGTTTAGTTAGGAGTAATACTTGAGATTTTATTTGGTGTGCTATCAGTCTTAATAGTGATTTACAGATATTCTCCATCTGCAGCAGGAACACTCTGTTATTCATATATATCTAATTTATTAATATCCTTAATTAAAGTCTTGAATTTATTTAAAGATATAAAAAGTAAGGAGATAATAAATTAGTTAAATCATGGCTACTTATAATAATTAAAAAGTTTTTAAATTAAGCGAATAAATTTTATGCTCATCAATAGAATTTCTCAGAAATCTAACTTCTTTATTTAATCAAATAAATTCGAAGGCTGATAGATATCATGTTAAGAAGTTGATATTTATTATATTTAATAAAAGTTAACTTATCTCAATCATATGAATAATAAAAATACGAATATAGAATTGGGATAAATATTTTTAAATTTATGATATCATTAGCTTTCTTTTCTATCTTTTATATTTTAATTACAGGTGTTAGCATAATGGCCGTATGTTTTGCATTTATAACATTAAACTTGTGGTTTTTAGGCACTTTTGAACAATTCCTTTTACTCAAACGTTTTATTGTAAAAAATATTTTGTCCATTATAGGCCTGCTGTTGTTGCTAATTTTATTGATTATTCTATTAATGGTTTTACTATTATTAATGATCGTAATATTAAGAATATTAGTTCTATTATTAGTTTTAATATTAGTTTTACTTATAGTTTAATTGATATTATTATTGTATTTCTTCTTATTTTGGTTATTTATCACAAAAATTAATATCAGGTTATCCCAATCGCTTCTCATGTCGGATCTCATAAATTTTTTTTAAACTATTTAACTCCTCTCTCACAGCTTCTGTGAATTTTTACGAATCATCCTAAAGGACTTTTAAAATTTCAGCCATTTCTTGAATAATCTCATAAATTATATCCTTTTTATTTGCCTTACCTAGTGCAACTTAATTAATTTTATTCTCTATGAGTTGTCTTTAGTAAGGTTCATGTAATTTCAACCCTACTGATTTGTATCCTTTAATAATTGCAATTCCTAATTTTGTAGGCCGAATGACTTGTTATTGTTTAGTTGCATATAAATTATCTTAAATGGCCTTTATATGCATATGAATTGTGGTATCAGTACCAATTCCATTACTTTCCATTAGTGTTATAAGTTCAGACTCAGTGATTGAATTTGGGGGTTATGTAGATGCTTATTTCAATTCTAATTGTATCTTAACTTTCTATTCTCTCTCTAGCTATGGTATTTAGAACTCAGTCCATTTATCAAATATATAAACTTCCAAATAATTTTTTTCTATGATTGTATTCCCAGTTTTCGAAAATTTCTCTTAATTTACTTAAATCTTAACAGAGTTTTCTTATCCTCTAGCATTTTTAGAGCAATTGGCTAAGAAATGTCTCAAAATCAAATCATAAACTTCATACTCTTCTTAACTCCCATCCATGGGTTCCATAACTTTTACAGGATAAATAGGCGGATAAAAACCATCATTTAAAGGCCCCATTCTAGGAGTTTCATATTATCCATTTAACAAATTTTTTATATAGAGTCCTAATTTAGAATGAGACTACAAAATTTTTAAGCATTTTTACATATCCATATATTCAGGAAACTGATTTGTCTTTGTTCTAGGATGACTGATAAATCCTTAACCATATAAATAAAGTGCTGTTTTCATCACTTCATCTGGGGACTTTCTTAATTTTTCAGAACCTAACTTTTAAAATTCTATCATTGATAGTGGGACTGGCTTCAATTTCTCAGTATTCAATTACTTTACCTCAATTACTTATCCAAATTCATCAAAGCATCTCTCGAACAACTTTGATGTAATTGATTTATCAAACATCTGCCCTTTTTCCCATTCGAATTCCACATCACCCACCTTTAATTAGATGTACCAGAATGGTTTCTGAATAAACTCTTCTATCTCTTAATGTCTTTAAACTACAAATCCAAGAGTAGGGGTTTAACATGGTCCATAACTTATATAGCTTTATTTAGAAAATCTCGATAATGAATTTGTCTAGAATATTGTAAATGAGGTTCCGATTCTAAGATCGATCTCCCTTCTCGCATTTACAGAGTCTGATAAAATTTCATTAGGACGATTTAAATTTTACAGTGCCTCATGTAAATTACATATTTACCTTCATTATCTCCTCATGAGTGATTGCAGAATATCTAGCTCTCAGAATTTATAAATTTGGATTCTCTTTCTTGCAGACATCAATAATTTAAAATGCTATGTTTTCTCCTTCACCAGTACAATCGGTCCATAATATTAGTTTTATGCATTATTTAGCCAAGTCCTTTAAATTATTGTGTATGTTAATATTATCTTCTAGCACAAATGAATGTATTTCTCCTTCCTTTAATATAAACATTGGATCCTATTTATCCCAGTATTTATATTTTTATTTATATTTCAGATCTGTTAAACGCCCATTTACAGATGTAAAATAATGTTAATTCCCTAATCCATTCAATGTTAATTAGAACTAGTAGATAGGATTTGATTATGACTGTGATTTCTTAAATGAATAGTGTTCAGTAAGCAATTAAGAAATATTCTTAGCTACAGAGGGTCTCTATGCAACATTGAGGACTATATCCATCCTCAAGATTTTAATTTTATTAAAAAATTTTGACTATTAATATTAATTTATTCATGAAAATGATGAATGATGATTAATTAAATGATAAGGTAACTGAGGGAAGATAAGCCATATCAAGTAGATCGGGCAGGGCAATACATTTCTATAAATCGAAAAGTAAGAGGCCATAAACATAAGAAAAATAAGAAAAACTATAATTGAATGCATCACATTCTGATGCTAACAAAACTATTTATGTTGAAAATATGCTCGAGAAATTTAAAAGTAAAACAAGGAGAATGCAGGGATATTTAGATAAACCCATCAAGTCATAATGGAGCAATCAAAAGGATAAATTTGACTTCTCCTAAACTTTCATTTTATTTAAATAATGATTATTAAGTTATAATTGCAAATAAAAAATTCATGAAAATAATCCGCTATTTCCACAATTATTTACTATTTCTTTCCAAGCATTTTTATTGATATTAGTTTTTATCGTTACCTTTTATTATTCTCTACTTAATTTTTTATTTGCTTTTTAAATATTTAATTCTTGTTTATTGAGCCCTTTGGATATTTACACTTTCTACTATTGAACTTGTTTGTTTGTAATTGGCTATTTCTTGACGATTAATTTTTTGTTTATTTTAGTTGGATCAAATCGTTAAATAATGAGATCGTAATTCTTTTTATCTTATTTCTTCTTATATTGTATAAAATTTCTCTCCTCTGGCATCAATTCTGATAATAAGTTTAACTATTGATCGATTTCTTTTTAAATATCTAATTCTTCGAGTATTTCTTCTTTTTCTGGCTCGTCTTAATCCAATAAATCCTGTTGAAGGTCTTTAAACTTTTTTGGTAATTTAGTTTCATCGAGATCTTGAAACTTATCCCCAAGTTTAAATCTATCATCTCCTTTGAAAGATTTTTGTAGTTCAACTAGAACTTATCCCTTCTTACCAGTGGTTTTCTTCTAAAATTATATTTATGGTGCATCTCCTTATAGCCAGTCATCTGCTTTAATTAATTTCATTAAATTGAGAAAAAAATAATTTAATGCAAAAAATATAGAAAGTAAACTTAGCGATTCTGTATAATGAGAAAGAGGAATATAAATCATAAAATAGGGATACAACAAGGGATGAATTATAACTTATCTGTATGTAATATGTATATGTAGAGAAATTTCGCAACTTACTCAATTAGAAGATAATACCTACTGATTAGTTGAAGGGATTGGCTTGGTAGGGCATTCCAAGTGAATTGAGAGGATAGGTTTGGAAGATATTATTGAAATACTCATCACCAAATAAGGATGCAAATGTATGACTAATATAATTTTCAGTTCACAATCATGGAGAGGAAGAGAAATTAATACTATGAAATGTGTAATATATATTTTGCTGTCGACTAATAATATGATGATAAGGAGAGGAGAATTCTTAAATTGATATCTGATGATGTGAAGAGGACGTTGCCTGATGCACCCATTTTCAGAAATTCTACTGTACAATCTATGTTGGAGAAAATATTATTTATTTGGAATATCAGGAATCCAGCATGTGGATACGTATAAGGGATAAATGATATTGTTAGTCCATTCCTAATCACTTTTATGTAGGAATATATTGATATAGATACTAAGAAGGTATTTGTGTAATCCATATCAGATGGCTGTCAGTCAACAATTAGAGAAAATAGATTCTAGGCTCCTAAAATAGGTAGAGGCTGACACTTATTGGTCATTATGCAAGTTTTTAGAATCCATATTAGATAATTACACTCAATACTAACCAGGATTGAAAAGATTTCATGAAAGATTGGTTGATGTTACAACGGTTCTCGATAAGAAACTCATAAATCATTTGTAAGAAGAAAGTAATATAGTTAAATATTAATAGAAATCGATTTATTTGGATTTGTATTCAAATGGAGCAATTGTGTCTTATTGAGATTATTTTCGTTTGAAGTTGGTCTTAGATTATTTGATACCTATATGGCAGAAGAATAGAGTATTTATCAATAATATAATAGATTACAGCGAATTCTCACTTTTCATCATAGTTACCATATTGATGAGATTTTCTAAGAAGCTTCAAAAACTCAATTTCGAGGATATAATGTTTTTATTAGAGAGGTTACCAACAAAATAATGGACAGAAGATGATCTTAACCTCTGTCTGGCAGAAGCGTATACGTATTAAAAGATTTTTCAAAAGAAATGAATCATTATTAACTCTCAAATTTTGTTTTACCCAACCTTCCACTCAAGTATAGTATTCTATCTAAATATTCACTTCTCTCCACTTCGAATGCCTTCTCTTTTACTAATAGTTTCTTCTCCATAATTGTGAATTTCTTTAGATTTTTTGATAATCTCCTTATTTCTTTATCTTTCTCTTCTTGTCTCTTTCTGAACTCTTCCATTAGATATGGATTTTTGTCAGATAAGGCTTCTCTATGCCATTTCATCTTCTCTTCTTCAGCCTTCTACTCTCTCATAACTTTAAGTTCTGCTAAATTTTTTAAGTAATCTTCCTTTAGTTTCTTATTCTCTTCCTCTAATTCCTTCACTTTAACAGTCAATCTTCTTATGTCGAACTATAGTTTATTGTGATCTCCATCTCTACTTTATGATGCCTAAACTATTCTCTGCTTCAAAATTTAATTGTCCCTCTCAAGCGTTTCAGCATAGCTCAAACCTGCAGTTGTTGGCTTTTTTGTTATAAAAAATCTTTTTGATTGAGTTTAATTCAGTGATTTAACAGTAACCTCGGATTGAGATTCATTCCTACTTTATCTGGCCTTCACGTTGACGATTGCTTGGAGAAGAGATATTATTTCACTAGGATTTTTTGTCTCATCGTATGATTAGAGGATTTGTCTTACATACTAATAGTTCTTAAGTGCTCTTTATTATTAAGTTTATTAATCAAGTTGTTCTTCATGTTCAGATTCATTCATATTTCAAAGTTATATTTTAAATAATATCATTCTTCTTAGTTTTTGAGCTTTTTCTGAAACTTTTCCTTCTACTTCTGTTGTTTAAATTTCTTTTTCGCCTATTCTAAATGTTTCTTCTATCCTTGCTCCTAAGCTGTTCTAATTTTGTTCTTTTAAATATCCTTAAGTTTTCTCTTTTAATCCTTGTCATTTTTAATAGTGTTGAGTCTCTATATCATACTGTATGTCTATTTCTCCCTATCTGTGAGCTCAGATTTAACCGGTAGATTCTTCTCCACCTACTTTCTTATTCTATCTTTCAAGGATAATTGTTAAACCTATAATGATAGGATTAAATACTTTTTCTCTACTCTGGAAAGGTAGATTTTACTGCAATCTTGTTGGAACCTTCAAGGGATTAAATTTGACAGGAAGTCGTTCAATGTCTTTGTAGACTGAATCAGGATTAACTGGAGCATTTATTTGCTTTTCCTGTCTGATTTCCCATCCTGTTCTCATAAGCTTTTAGCCTACTAATCGATAAAATCTGTTTATATCAACCCTCACCCAGGTTCTACAAAATACTAAATCACTAAGGGAGATTTTGTCCTCAAATGTCGCTCTATAACTACCATCAGGTCCTAGTTTGCATGGTTTCTTAATATGCCCCCTAAGACCAGATACTGTTTTGATCATGGCACCTTAGAATTTAGAGACCTCTAATGAGGAATTAAACATTCCTTTAATGAATGCAGTATTCTTCATTATCTTGAATGGTTCACCAATAAGTTTAAGCTTTTTAACCACATTAAATGAGTGATTAAGCTCTAAAACAACTCCAGTTGCTGCTAATCGGAATTTAGACTAAAATAATAAATAAGAATTACTAATTTGTTTGAAAGAGTTTATGTGCAAACAAGACCAGACCCTTGAGGTGTGAAATTACCATAGAAAACTGCAAAGCAATAGTCATACTCAGGGGTATATTTTATAAACCTTAACCTATCATTTTAATCTTGAACACAATACACTGGCATTGTTTGAAATCTCTTCCATCCTAAACTCATGATTATAGGGTCGTTTGATTTTAGGATGTTTGAATGCCATCTATGTTTCTTGATCTTAACCTTTAGAAATCCTAAATTATCCTCTCCTATGTCGATTCTTGCCAATATTATTGGATTTGGAAGCTAGGGGATTTGTTAGACATTCTTGAGCACTATTTTTACGTAGGTGCCTCGCTTGTATAAACCTAAATTTGATGTTATGTTTTGGTTGACTATTTCTTATCTTTATCTAATTTCCTCTTATTTTTATTTAAAGTCAACTTATGGAGGGGGCTATTCTTTTTTTTTCTTCTCATCATCAGACTCCTCTTCAACCTCCATTTATTATTCCTAATTTTCTTTCTCTAAATCTTCTACATCATAGAAACCTGTAACAAATTGTGATTTTAACTCCAAATAATCTTCTCTTGATTTAACTTTTGGAATAAATCTATTGGAATCCGTGTTATTAACCTATTCTTTAGACTGATAGATTAATTCATGTAAATCAGTTGCTAATAATTAGTCATTTATTGGTAATATTGTTTTATTTTCGATCTTGAAATTTATTCTGTTTTTCAATCTAACTAATTCCCTTTATTGGGTTAATTTATTGCTTTTTACTTTTTTTATCTCTTCCTCTATCACTATTCCATCAAGCAATTCAATATCATCTCCCTATTCTAATTGTTAGTCGATTCCTTCCTATATTTTTTAAAGATCCCTAACCATCTAGACTCCATCTTGCACCTCAATTTCTTCATCTATCTCTTCTTCGTCATCTTGCTCAAGTCCTTAGTTATCTTATGCATTCCTATCTGTAAAGATGGGTTTTTGAATTTTAATAAATCCATTGTTTGAATCTATAAACCCTACATTCGACATAGGTGCATAAATTAGTTTCTCATTATCTTTCAAGGATCTCATTCCCTTATTATGAACAGCTGCAGGATCGTTAACTTCTTCAAACGATTCAATGTAATAATCTCCACTGCCCACTAAATGCATTCTATCATTTATTCTGTAGGTGCAACCTCTAACGTATCCAAAGAAGGTTGTTTTTTCATCCTATTCCTCATATCTGTCAACTAAAATGAATGGATGATCAGTCTTCCATCTGACAGGGGTAATTTTAATTATTGAAATGAATCTAGCTAAATTTATGATATCCTATTTGAGATAGTAATCATTCTTGAGAGCACTTAGGTAGAAAAGTTTATAATTTCCTCCTGTTTCGTATTCAAATCTTTTTTTGTACTTCTTTCGGGTTTTTCTTAATTGTTTGTTGTCTTTGAAAAAGTCAATATGAGTCAAGACTCCCATTACGTTGGGGAATCCATGATTGTTGAGGAGACTCAGAAATTCGAATGTTTCCATTTCAAACCCTATACTAGCATCAATCATAATTAGAGCCAAATCTGCCACCTTTGCTAAATCGATCATGGCATTTATGTCACTTGGACATTCAATAAATGTAATCCTCTATTTGGCTCTTATTGTGATAGGGCCTTATGGGTCTCTAATCTTTTATCCCACATAATGTTTGACTAAGGATTTTATGAGGGTCGATTTCCCTACTTGTTTTGGTCCTTGAACGACTACAAGTAAGGGGGCTTGCTAGTCTGTCTCTTCATTGGCTTGAAGATGTTCAGCATAATAGTCCTTATCATGGCTTTTTTGATGAGGCTTAATGATAGGCTATTCATTATCAGACATTAATAATTTTATTTTATATTATATTATATTCAAACCCATAATTTACGAGTTCCTGTACCTAGACGAATTCTGTTTTTCATATGGTAGGATGTTACAGCCCGACTCAACTTTACGTAAACTTCATCTAGTTTATTTTTTGCTTTATCAACCCATTCAGCCTAGCCTTGGAAGAGAATTTTCATTTCGTCGGCATTGTATATGGGGTAGATTAGGGGCTCTCTAAGGTTTTTAAGCTTTCTCCTCTCACTGACGTCCTTGGGATCAGGATCAAACTTCAAAGGACCATTTTGTCTTGGTAGCAATCGATTTTCTTATGATAAGTGATTCTGATTGTTTTCATTAGGAGGTTTTGGTCTGAATTCAGATATAACTATTTCATGTAGGACTGAAGTTACTATGAGTCCATTTCTAAGAAAAATTATTATTGATACTGTTTCATTACAGAAGACTTGTTCACACCTGCTAAACCTAGAGTCCATGGCTAAAATAATATTGTGAAGCAAACTTGAAATATTGTTAAATTTATACTTATTCTAATTATGAAGAATGTTGCGATAATCATACGTTGAGTGAATGGATCCATATCTCTTAAAGCAGTAAAGGAAGTAAATTTTAATCTTAATATTTCGAAGTTGAAGTAATACTGTTATGGAGGGTATTCGAAATTTTAAGTGATAATTGATAGAAATTTTAATAATTCTGCATCTAATGCAGTTTCAGAGGCATACTATGCTAGTTTGTCGATAATCTTATCAACAATCAACTTTACTTTAGTCATCCTATTTTTTTGTTCAGCTTCAGCAATTTGGGAATTTTCCAACCAATCAATTGAATCAGACTTTTTCCAAAAATCCCTCAATTCCTTATCAAGAAATGTTAGAATAAATTCTGATCCCTTCAAATTGGCATCATTTATTAAATCAGTTGAAACCTCATACACCTTTTTTCTCTTCTCTAATAGAAGTTTTTTTAAATGCTAAAAGAAATGGATTGTGTATCGCATACAAATGAATCTGACTTTGAGATTCCTGAAAGCCTTACTTTTTTTTTATCCTCTGATGTTAACTTAAAATTAAACTTTTTGATTCTCTTTAGCCTTGTTCTTAACTGGTATTATTCGTTTAGATCTTCCCTCTTTCTTGTATCGAGATCCCTGAGGTTATTTAGGTTCCTCTTTTTGGGTAGTATCATTCTCTTCCACCTCTTAGATGTCTTCCTATTATGGTTTTTTTATTTTAAATCTTGGTTCTTAATCTGACATTTAGCTTTTTCTCTAACTTGATCTATGTGAGTTTTATTATTTTTGTATTTGCTCCTACAAATATTGTTAATGCTCTTTCTCCTTCTCGACTAATTGCTTTTCTTGTTCAATCTCTTATTACCACTTTTCGAGAATATCATTTCTTTTCTGAATGTTTTGTTCAGTTTAAGCTTATTGTTAGAACTGTTAAAAATTTGAAGATTCTTCGTATGTTTCTTAATATCTCTAACCATCATATGTCTTTATCTATTAGTTTGAAGACCTTTTAGATGATTATTATTATCTGGGTACTGGCTATAGTAAACTTTAGCTTAAATATTGAGGACCATGAAACACAGGGCTGTTTTTATAGATGGGGCCTGCTATGAATACGGGTTAGCTGTGAAATTAAAATTAGTTTTGATATGCATTATTAGCCATATATTGATTGTAGTATTATTATTGCATTACTAGTGGGTATTGTCTTTAAGGATTGAATGCTTATCCATAAAAGTCTATTGATTATGATCCTGCATTTATGAAATTGCTATATTCTCTGAACATAGTAGTAAGTAAATTTTTTATTTCTAAAAATAAATACAAAAAAAATAATACAAAAAAAATAATATAAAACATGTAGGTTATTATGAATTGTTAGCCATATATAATAACTGGACTTGTGCTATTAAATTCGATTTTAGGGGATTATAACATAATTTCGATTGTTATCATTTCCTCTAGCCTAGTTTGTTACCTAGTTATATGGCATCTTGATCAGGCCATAGGATAGAAGTATGAAATGTTGCATACTGCTATATTACTAGCTCTATTGTTGATAGACTCATAAGCGGAATCCACCATAGTTATTTCGTTTATATAAATACTTCATTTACAATTGAAAAAGTCAAAAGGAATTCGATTTTTGTTAGTTTATTAAATTATATGCACACTATATATCACTATCATGGTTAGTATCAAGGATTAGCATATGTTATACATGATGATTATTTTAGTTTGCCTGAATGTGATTCCAGAAATTGAACCCAAACAACCTGAAAATGATAAAATATTAGAAAGTGCCATTAGTTATTTGAAGAAAGATGAAACAAATAACTCTCATTAGGAACTTTTGAATATATTCCCACAAGGAATAGCCCTCATTAATATTGATAAAGATTTTTAAGTAGAATTCGCCAATACAAACATGTACAAACTATTAGGAGCAACTAACAATCAAAATCTATTAAAACATATCGTTAATTTAGATAAATAACAACAAGTAGAATAAAAGGAGGTCAATCAATAGCAAAATCATTCAATCAGTTCGTTTAACAGTTTTCAAGGGACTTAAATTCCAACTAATCCATTCAGAAGTCCCAGAAGGTCTATGACTAATAAGATCCCCCATCAGAAGGTCATCTTAATGAGACATGGATCAATGAGGCCATCCATTTAGAATCAAGAATAAACTGCAAATGATTCTGATAATGTAATTATTTATTTTATAATAGCTTATTTGGATAGACATAATCACGATGTAGTCTTTCTTAGGTAAAAAGGAAGTTATAAATTAGATGAGAAATAACTAACAATATATATAACTTCATAATACTATATTGGGATATAAAATTGATAGTTAATAAAAGAAGCGATGTATTGAGATTAAATTATATAATGCTCTATTGAATGATACTCCTTTAATACTGTTACTAGCCAGAGACGTTACATATCGAGACTACATAAGTTCGTTACAAGATTATAGTTAATAAAAATCCAAAACATTGATGTTTGTAAGTCATGAGTATAGGACTCCTCTGAATTGCATAATTGATATGCTCCAAGATTGTTAGGTTGAAGAGTAAACATAATCTCAGACTGTTGTATTTGACACTGAAGTTCGAAGGAAATCGAAGTCATTCAAACCTCATAAAGTGTAGAGGATGATTAAGATAGCGTTGAATAACGCCAAATATTTATAGAGTTTATCTGATGATCTATTGGATCTTGCTTAAATGAAAGTTGGGGAGTTTAAAATTCATAAGACTAAATTTAATTTCACTCACATGATAAATAGTTGTCTTGATTTATTTCAAGTTACAGCAGAGCGGAGTAATGTGAAGTTGATTCTCAATTATGATAATAGGGCACCAAAGACTATATTTTCTGATTAAAATAGATTAAAGTAAGTTATAATAAATCTACTTGGAAATGCATTCAAATTCACTGAAGAGGGTAGCGTTACAGTTAGAGTTCAATTGGATTTGTAATCTAAGTTATTAGTCTAAGTGATTGATACAGGGTGTGGAATAACTGTAGAGGACTAAACTAATTTGTTTTAGGCGTTTGGTAAAGGGAATAGTGATGAAAATAAAAAGCTTAATGTTAAGGGTGTAGGATTGGGATTATTGATAAGCAATCAAATTCTATAAGTGCTAAACAATGATGTTCAAAATGGTTTGAAATTCAGTTCGTAATATCAAAAAGGTATTTTACTAATTTATCCCTTAGGATCTACTTTCTATTTTTCCATCAATTACCATGATCCTTGTGATATTTAGTCACTCAATAGTATGGAGGAGAGAAATTAGGATAGTGAGCAGTCGATTGATACTCCCTTTCAAGAGATTAATAAGGTTTATGTCAATTAGAATTCGTTTATGAAAAGATCGACAAAGGCAATTATAAGTGTACAAATACTTGTAGTGGATGATAATCATTTCAATATAGAAGCTATGAAGAGAACACTAGATTAATTGTATTTTATTTTAAATTTAAAAGAAAAAGAGGAATTGATTTGTTAGATACTGCTCTAAATGGTGCTCTAGCGATAAAGCAAGTCAATAAGAAGTGGGAGAATTCCAAAGAGTTTTATAAAATTATATTTATGGATTTGGAAATGCCTGGAAGGGATGGAATATAGACGGCTAAAATTATACTCTAGATGGCTTAGGAGAGGAATTAATAAACTAATATTATAGGATGTTCAGCCCATGATCAATCCTATAAGCGAGCAGAATGCATAAAAATTGGAATGAAGGACTATTTAACTAAACCTGTGAGCAAAATTCAAATGGGAAAAATATTGTAGTAGTATCTGTGAAAATTCATATTTTATTGTTTTTTCGTGTGTGATTTTCCTCATCATTTCTCATCCTCCTCTTGAATGCATGATAGATTCTAAGAACCACCTTCCAATTTATCAAATAACTATATATAAATTATAATATACATTTCTCCACTCAATTAGTTCCTTAACTTTCATTTATTTTTATTGTTCGGTGAGTACTTCTAATTATTTGATTGATTATAACATCTTCTAAAATCTCTCCTCTAACTCATCTGATAATGCCGTCAGATCTATTTTCTTGAGTATATTATCATAATACTTATCTTTCTGGTCGAAGTTCACATTAAGATAATAAGAGCATTTCTTAGTCACGTATCGTATTCAACTGTGTAGACAAGTCCTAATTTTATTATGCTAGTCTTTAGATTATTTTTTCCTTCATATTTTAACATAATACCTTCTCTTAGATTTATTGTTCTGCCTTTTTAGTTGCATGACATCCCATTATATAATTAATTAATTATTATTTTTTTTTATCCGTCTTTTATGAGTAGAGACCGAGACAGGTAGCAATTTTAGATTTTGTCAGAGCATTTTTTCCAAGAGAATGATATTGTAATTTTTTTATTCATATTACAGCTTCTTGATCGTGTCCGAGAATTGGAATCATCGAATGCCAAATACTAGGATGATATTGAAAATTTATAAAAAGAAATACACAAATTAAATACTAGGAATAGGAACCTCGAAAATTAGGTTAAGGAAAAAAGCAAAGAGATTGTATAAAAAATTCATTAAATATCCGTTAGGCAATACTTAAAAAATAAATATTGAAAGAGCCTAAAATTAAAAAATAAATATCGAAAGAGCCTAAAATTAAAAACTAAAAATAAGATACCGAAAAAAGAATTACTAGATCTCAAGTAGGTTGATTTAAAACAAAAAATAAAAATAAAATATCATTTTTTTATCATATTCTCCAATCTCTATATTTCAAGTTTTATATCCTTATATTATTTATATTCCCTCTCAACGGGAGCAATGTCACGATGGAATCTAATTTTTCTATTATGATTCTGAGTGAAATCATTTTAAAATGTGTTTAATATTTCCCTCAATTCTGCCCTCTTTTTCTTCAAATCGTCAATTCTCTTTTAAATTTCCGTATTCGTCTAAATTGTACGAGCTGGAATTTATGGAGCCTTATCAATCTATTATTTTAACTTCTTATAATATATGTAGAGAGGTCTCATAGGCTCCTTCTCCTATCGTAGTGGGAATCTATTAAATATCCCCTAAAATTGAGCATCATATGATTTCAATTCGTTCTTCACTCTTTTCTTTTCGTTTTGTAGTTAATCCATATTCATAGCTTCTAAATCTCTCTTTGTTAATCTTGTAAGATCTATGTTTAATCTTTGATAATTCAAATTATATAATACCTTTGTAAGGATTCTGCTAATTTTTAAGGTCCGAAATTCTAAATCCACTAATCTAAACTTACTGTTCGAGGCTCTTAAAATGAAGCTTGTTGTGAAATGCTTGTTGAACTTGTTGCTGATCTTATTTGTCTTGTGTCGATAAGATTGTCGACAACAGGTTATATTTATGGTCTTCTAATGTCCTTGAATAGAGGTTTAGGACTAAATAGTCTGCTAACTGTGTCTGAGAGTAAATCATTAAGAATGTCGAACTCCATATTTATATATTTTTATTAATATTTTTACGATTAACATGAAGTAAATGAAAAGAAGACCTCAATCAGCATTGATAACTAAAATATCTAAAGATTCTCAAGTTAAATCAGAATAATCAGTCATCAACACGTATAAATAAATAATTATTCTAAAGATCTTAGATGATTTTCAATAAGAAGCAATCATAGATATAATCACCTCCAATAAATTTTTATTAGGATAAGGAATAATTATATTTTGAGAACATATTACTCAAATAGTAGAATAATGAATTGAGGTATGAAAATATGAAACACAAGTCAAAGGTAGCATAATTATAGGTATAAGTTATATTTATAAATAAGAAAAAAATATTTCAAATAGAAAAAGTGGATAAATACCAATTGAATTAGGATGCCTTGGGAGTTCAACAGTAGGGAGAGGGAAGCATTGTTCCTATCCTCAAATCAAAAATTAGAGAGCAATAAGACTTGATTGATAATCTAAATATGAATCTCCAAAACTAATTCAAGTCTGTTAAATTAACTCAATTATTGGAGATGCAGAAGGAGATAAAACAGTATTAGGATGAAATTTTAAAATTAAGATAAATGTTATCAATAACTTAGAAACTTAGTGACTAGGATCTATTTAATGATCCAGATATTTAGTAGAGATTATAAAATTATACTCTTATTATGCATGCTTAGGAGAATTAAATAAGTTCTTTGTAAAATAAAAATGATAAACTGAATTAAGAAATATAGGACCTCTAGGATGAAGTATAGAAACTCAAAGAGGAGATTAAATCAATTAGTTTTGAAAAGTCCTAAATAAAGAAATAATTGGATGAGGCAACCATTACTGAGAATGAAATATACTAAAAAAAGAAGAATGAATATATGGAGAAAAAATTACAGTATACAATTTATATTAATAAGAGAATAACTTAAATAAAATGATTAATTGAAAGGAGAACTATCTCTATAAGAGTAAAAGCTAAAAAAATAAAATAAGCTCCTTAAAGAGAAGGAGAAGGAGTTCAAGGATTATTAAACTGATGCTAATAAGAAAATACAAACTCTGACTGATTCTAACACTAAAAAGGATTACTTCATGTATAATTTAGTTATTAATCATTAGATAAGATCTTTAAGAGAGGGTTAATATTGTTGAGATATTGAAATAGAAGAGTTCTCCAAAAGTTGAATCGCCAGGGTTAAAAAAAAGTATTGAACCTCCAAAGACATATAGAGACAGAGGGACATAGGCACCAGAAAATTAGATAAAAGAAATCGCAAATACTAGACCAATTAATCTAGAGAGACTTAAATTCATTTAACTCATTATTAATTAAAAAGTTATTAGGCATAAATTAACAAAGGATAGATTACAATACATATTTGAAAATAAACAATACATATAACTTAAGAATGGGATGAACATATTTTAAAAAATGCCATTTGGTTTATCTGAATAAGATGCCTTGATATTAAGTAGATACTATATTGGGGAGGATAATGGTAGTTCCAGTTAGATAAATCTAGAGGATACTTAAGAGGTTAGTGAAATAATAAAGCAAATCTACGATACTAAGTCAAAATAATCAGAAAATGTAAATTTATTATTCTAATTCGATAGATCACTTTCAAAAGTATAATTTATGAGAATCAACTTTTATTAAAACTTATTGGAATATATAAATAGAATAAGAAATTTTAAGGGAAATATAATAAATTTGAATACAAGAGGTTACTTGAATAATATCGAATAACTCATGAATAATTCGAGTATCTTCAATTAATCAATTTTGAATTCACAGGCTAGGATATCATAGATCATGACTTTTTGTAGTCTTACTTTTTGTAGGAATATTAGATGTTTATGGATTTTCAGCATTTAAATATATTTGATATGAAGATGTATTAGTACATACCTCAAAAGAAGGATGAATCTTTCGAATAATTGCCTCCTAGATTATCAGTTTCCCCATAAAGAAATTCAACATTAGCTGTATCTAAATTAACAGCAGGAGAATCGAACAAATAACTCTAAGTCTAATCAATCCTCTAAAATAATCAAATATTGACATTTTCATGTATTTTTAAGAATTAATTGTAGAAATAAATGAGATGACATCGCTTCAGCCATCAGAATCGAGAAGACCTAGGGAGAGTGATTTATTTAATTACAGCTAAAGTTAATTACCCATTGCTAAAAGGGATAATAGTTCAATATAATTTCAGCTTTCAGAAGATCCTAAAGACATATAATCGTTTGATGATATAACAAGACCACCTTTACTTAGGGAGGAAAATAAACTCCCCACTGAGTAAATTGAAGAGTATATAGAAGAATTATGATATTCAAATTAAATTTAATGATCTCAATATCATCCTCTGATTCTCATTTAAGGATTGGACGATTCCCACAAATATTTATTAGTATTGTCGCTTATACTTTTCTAATCCCTTCAATATTTGATCATTCGCTAAGTAGTTTTAACGGGTCTTTAGGATAAAATTATAAAATATACCATTATCTTTTTGACGTATTCTTCTAAATACACATTCTCCTATTTTGTTATGCAGTTCCACATTAAGGCCATTATTAGACCTGATGGTTAGATGGATTCAAATAATTCATCTAAAATCTCTTTAGTGTGCTTTTATTCATATATCAAGGTCATAAATAATTTAAGCAATTCAAAGTTCTTCTCCTTCAAATAGTGCTCTCTTTACTTTAATAGTAATTTAAATAAACCTTTAGCAAATACCTTTGTTAATAAATATGTGTACCCTATCATTATCATTTCTCATAAAATTTGTAAGATCGAGGAATGATTGTCCTGATATCAAGTTATAGAGTAGATCTATGGATGTTTTCTCCACAAAATACAAGATGTTGTCATTGCTCTAAAAAATTCTCTCAACTACTTTATTCAATTAAGGAGAGCTCTAAGTTTATTGTGACATATATTATTCAAAGTATGCTTAATATAGCTTTTTCTAACTAATTTCATTGGGATCATTCAAGAAATGCTGTATGAAGAATTCAATAATGATGAATGGCAAATCCTTCCAATTTTGTATTAAACCAGCCAATTAATTCAATATTATTTCAGTATCAGGCTATTTGAATTTTGATAGTTTATCAACTATGAGATTAGTGCATACTTATTTCTACTCTTATTTTTGGATTAATGCATATAATAGTTTGGGTTATTACTTCTTTTTAAATCTCTCTTAAGTTCCCATATAGAAGATAAAATTCAAGCTGCTCTCAACATCATATGTTGTATTTAATCTCTCTATTTTTTATTAAGCCTCATTATAAAATACTTCCCATAATTCTTAATCATTTATCCATTTCTCTTTAAGTTCTTTCAAGTAATCTAATATAGATTTAGTATCCAACTAAACGAATAGTTTGATAACATCGATTCTATCGGGTAATTTATGTGATAGCCTCTATTCAAATATTTGTTTGAATAGTTAAAGATACAATTCAAATGTTGGTGTTTACTACTTTAGTGCTTATTCAGTAAGTGTCTTTATTACTTCAAACACTTAAATTCTATGTTATGGTAATTAATAGTAGAAATTGATAAAAATCTAATAGTTTTATTCCGATAAACTCCAAATTTAAGCTTTCTTCATAATGATTTAGCATATTTTATCCAAAATGTGAGCATATCTCTTCTATAAATTATATAATGAATCCTATAATAGGAGTTGATTTGCTATTCTTAAAATGTCATAATCGCTTTGTAAGCTTAAACTAGCTATTAGTGCATCATCCTATGGAGTTATTTCATCATTCTCTAATATGTTATTTTTAAAAATACTTGGTGATGTGATTTTAATATATTCTTCAATTTCATGTAACGTGTTGAATGTGATATCTCTATGAGGGACAAGCTTTAATTCTGTGCTAGGTTGAAATGTATATGTGTAGAATATTGAGCTATCATCAGGATTGTGATTCATTTTGATTTTCTTTAAACTTAGAATTTCGAATTCATCCTTCTTTATTGTAGTTTTCTTGGTTGATAATTCGGCAGCTGTCAGAAAATAGAAGAAGTTAGCTTTCTCCTACTCACTTGAGATGGTGTTTGACAGTTAGAATGCATTCACATTTTCTAATATTTCTTTAATTATCATTATAAATTTCAGACTTCAATATATTGGGCTTATTAATCTGGTTGGAATTGTTTACTGTTGGATTTATAGCATAGGAATCCGATCACTGCCAATAGGAATAGGGCTAGAATTGAAATCCAAATAGCGTTATCATAGTCAACATCTCTAGTGTAAACTTATCCCTGGCTAACTTCAGGGTACACGAATGTCAAATTGGTTGAAGCTGCAAGTTTCAAATCAAGTGTTGCGTTGGTGAGTGGGTAAGCATACAATACGGTTGATAAATTTTAGCCATATAATGTTGTGGATGGGCTCTTGGATAGTCCATTTGGTGTGAAGCTTATATAAACTTTATCTGTAAATTAAATGACTGGATTCTAAGGAATTGGGAGAATCAATTATGGGAATTAGGCCCCCAATAAGATATTTTGATACATGTAACCACTCTTATTGAATTGATATCCTTAGATAACAGTAGCATATCCATATTCTGCACATTATCTAAAATTATATAGATTAATACTCTGTTATGTTTCCATAAGACATTACGATATAGGTATTCTCTGTAGAGTTCACAATATATGTTACTGCTACTAAACCTGACGAAGCAACAGTAGAACCGAATATTGGTGATTGAGTTGTGTATGCTTGGTTTGGTTATGCGTATTGATATCCTACCAGTAGACACGACAAACTTGCCTAATAATAGACATTTGAGCTGATGAATAAATCTATAACATAGCTTCCATACTAAGTGGTGATTACTATGGGAATTGCTGGAATATTCTCATAATATGTGTTGTTGTTGCTTTAGGCAATACCATAATATTATGCATTGGCAACATAGTCATCTAAAAAGAGATTATATAAATTTATTACCTCCTAATATGGTTTGTAGATTTGGTGTATATGTATTAGGATTATTTGTTGGATTAAGTGGTGTTAGTGGAATCAATTGAGTTGTATTAGGATTTTGGTAGAATGATAGAGTTTCAGTACCTAGAGTTGTTGTATAAGTATATAGGGTTAGTGCTCCTTGTAATGTTAAGGCTGCAATACCATAGCTTATACTACAGTATTGGGTGTAATTTGCACATAATTGGGAACTTACTTGAAGATTTTCCTATAGAGATATATTTAATGCTGTGTATTATGATTCAGAGATTAAGCTAGAAATAAATCCTTGTGTAATTCCTGTGGCACTATTTTATGTTGGTGAAAACAACATTTACTAGGTTTCTAATGAGTTAGTATAAGTTGAAGCATAGAATAGACCTGGTATTATTAAGTTATCTGTGCTGTTCTTTAATATTATCACTAAAACTCCTCCTAAGTATTGACCTGTTACAAATGTAAATCCAGTGGGAATGGAAAAGTTGTAAGTTACTTGATTCTTTGTTGTTATATTATACATGAAGAATGTCAACATGGGAATTGTTGTGCTATTTTAACATATTGTTATTGGATTTCCAGTGTAGAATTCTGTAAAGATAAATCCACAGGTGCTTGATATGTTGTAGTTGATGCTTGAACTTGCTTTTATTGATGTTGTGTAATCTTATTAACTGAAGATGACAGTATTATTTTGTAATATTAAAGTTGTGACTCTATTTTTGTACATGATCTATGTTGACCCAGTGAAATGATTTTCTGTAGGTACTTATTATTATGGATAAACAATTAATGGGTTTGAAAAATTGGTAGTGTATGAACTATATGTTGAATTTTATATATTGTATGAGAGTATGTTTCCATAAAATAGTTATTTAGGATCTACTGTGTACAAACCAGTCTATGATATGTTGGGTGATAAGATCTCATCTATTGCCTAATTATAGCTAACAAAGTTGTATGTTTGGATGTTTAGTGAATTAGTGGCTTGACTATTACTAACTTAGGATGTTGCTCCAACTGAAATAGCCTGACTTACTTTGACAGATGTGGTTTAAGTTGAGTTTATAACTTGATTGGATTGTGAGAACAATTGCAAATTAACTGGAGATGTGCTTGATACTGTGAATACTATTGCATCATATTGTTTCCATCCAACTGCACTAATGGGGTCTGTAGTAGCAAATTATATTGCAGAGATGGGATATACGAAATATAATGTTCCATAGAGGGTTGGTGAGTTTTGATATGTTAATAGGAAGTTTCCAGTGGCATTTGTTGCAGTAACATAACAATAATTATAAGTGGATCCTGTTAGTTATTTCAAGGTGAACCCAAATGTTGGTAAAGTAATTGGATTGATGGTCTATTTAAATGCGGTATTTGAGAATATCATCTATCTTGGATAGAAAACTAAGTTGAGACTTAATCCAGATTAAGCTGTCAAGGCGTATATACCCCAGTTAGTAAGACCAATCTCTACAAAAATATAATTATTGGCTATTGTTATGGTATTTAGTATTTCCATTTAGTTTAGTGTGGTTTTAAATATTATGATTGATTATCCAGTTGTTAGGAATAATAATTCTCCGTAAGCTAATTGATTTGAAAATAATTAGGGATTAAATGTTGATGCTGTTAAACTGTATGTGTAAAGGGGAGTTGCAAAATTTGATGATAAGTATACAAGCATGTCTGATTTATTTATTATGTAAATGTAGTTTGAAATTATTCTAAAGAAGGCAATATTTGATGTGGATGTTTATTAAATTGGGTTAACTTTGTTAAATTCGAATACATATAAGTTCTAAGATTATGTTAATATTCCAAAAATGTAATTGACTCCATTAAATCCTACATCGATTTGAGTGATGGGCTGAGTTATTCCAGCATATACTGCAGATTAGTATAATAATGTCTTTGTTTACTATTGAAGGTTGGTTTAATAGAATGAAATCCTATTGCTTGAATCTATTGTAACTTATAGAATTGCCTCTTCAGCAAAACCAGCTGGATCATAGAAACTAAAAAAATTATTTATATTATACTTCTCAATATATGTGATTGTGTCTCCATACTATATTATTGGCACAGAATTAACTTATATATTTCGGCCATTGTATGAATACACCAATGCAGGACCTGTGAACATTTGATTAAAATTTAAGGTTGTTGACAGAGGGTAAAATAAGTCAAAACTTGGAGCGTTTGTTGTGCTAGTTGTTGGGTATATTTGATTTGAAGTACTAGCGATTGCTTGGTAGACAAATGTTAAAGAGCAAGTTGATCCTAAAACGTCTGTTGCTGTGACATTTAGTTATCCATTTGCATTTACTGTAGTAGTGTATATTAATGGATTAGATAAGACGTAAATATATTACTCTGTCTAAGATCCTACAACTATCAAATTAGCAAATATGTTAAATGCTGAAAATGTTCCTTTTAGGTCAATTGCAGCTAGAAGATTATTATTGTTGATTTCATTATCTGGACCAGGGTATACACTTAAATTACCGTTCTATACAACTATGTATTAGGGACTCAAATAAAGTTATGCATATTAGTTTACTAATGCTTAAGTGGGAATGTATTAACTTACAACAAACTATTATAAATATTAGTATTTACATTTTATGAGGTTGCGTATGGGTTGTATGTCACAGAAACAATACCATATTCACTACCAATTGCTAGTTAATAAACAGGGTTAGTTTAGAGGATTTGTATTTCATAGACAGCTAAAGCCAAATATGATGGCTCGGGATTATAAACTGTTGCAGTCTATTTTCCATTGTAAACATAAAGCCCACCAGTATTCTATAACAAAAACACTAGAATATTGAGAAATAAAATACCTATTCCAACAGTTGATATGTAAAAATCAACATAAGCAACTTGATTAGACACAGTCGAGTATTATTAAGATACTGTTAACACTGTTTTGGCTACAGGTACAGCGCTCAATGAATATTATAAATATTATGAGTAATATGCATTTCCATTATTGTTTGTGTTGATTACTCCAATATAGTAAGTTGTTTGTGTTGAGGTTGTCAAGAGTGCAGCTGTTTGGGTTTGAAGTTTACTGTAAAATGATTATACAGAGATTAATTATGTAAATGTTGTGCCTGTAGTTTGTACTGCAGCTTATGATGGCTAAGTGTAATCTAAAAAGTAGAAATATTGTGTGGCAGCTGTTTGTGTGGCAACAATACAACTTACAACCACATTTGTTTTGAAGATGAATTCTACACTTGAACACCAAAACTATCCAGTTGTTGATGGTGACGATATTGACAATGACTACACATTGTAGAAAATTTCTTGTGGGTTTGCCTAGCTTGGTTGCCCATAATACACTGTATATTAGTTGGAATTATTGACTAATGCTGCAAATCTATATGATTGGACATTGGTGTCTCCTAAATTGTTCTATACTGCATTGGCTACGATATTCCCATTTTCTTTAATAATATTTTGATGTAATTACATTTTAGCTACTATATAGATAGTTGATTCAAGGTGTTGATGACATTGAAATTGGCTACATCTGATGTATAAGTCAATCCCTCTCCCTAGAAGTAATTGTATATTGGTAATCTATAAAATTCTCGATTGACAATCACAAGTTGATTGAATTGCTCATTTAAGACCTAATTTTAATGAATAAGTCTTACTTAACACTACTGTGCTATGGCAGCGTAAATAAGAAACAGGATCATAATTTAATATTTAATATATATTTTATTCGATATTCCATAAATTTCTAGAAATAATCCAATATTAATGTTTCTCAATTAATCTCTATCTAAAATTCGGGAAACAATCCTTAATCAAACTCATTAATTATTTCAAATCCGTCAGGTGGTTAGACGAAATTCTTCTTATCAACGTTTGCCTCTTAAAATCTTAATATGTTAGACTCTGCTGATTGAATTTTGTAAGACTCAAATCCAAGTTAATCGGCATCCTTCAATTCCAATGAGACAGTATACTAATCAGGCTTCAACAAAATAGGTTGTTTCAAATTAATTCTGTACACACCATCCTTAAGCTATTAGTGGTCGATTGTGACATTTTCCTTTAAGAGACTCTTTGAAAAGTTGAGTTTCTCATAAATATTAAACTCAAATTAATAAGGTTTTGCTCTTGTGTCTTCATTATCCTTCTTTTCTTGGGCAATTTAAGGGGATGTGAACCCTTGGAATAATATTTCCTAGAGGGGATTAATTACATGGCAGTATAGTTGCTTTTTCTTTATGTGGATAACTTATTTGTCAGCTATTTAAAAAAAATATTTTAAAAATAGAAATACTTTGTAATAATCTCTTCACACTAATATTCAAAGGCTTCAAGTTGAACTTGATTTCATCAATTTGTTAGTTAAATGCCTAGAGAGTCTATGTTAGATTGGCTTTTAAAAATTATTATATCTTTTATAACTACAATTCCTCTTCATCGACATCTCCCTCCTATCTCATTTAATTATTCTAATTCAATTGAAGGTAGAGATTCTAGATTTTGTATTTTAAAATTTCATCAATTAAATCCAATTACTTAATTATATCGTCCTTGAATTGTTTGTAAAGAGTAATGATCTCGTTGGCTATTCCAGTGCCTTTAGCTTTAACAGAGTTTTTGACAATAAAGTCTTCAATTTCTGAAATTACTGCACATTAATTTCTGTGAGCTGAATGGAATTCTTCAATGCAGCTGATGCAGAGTTTCCTATCATTTTAGCATTCTGGCTGGAGACAAATCATGACAATTGGCTTCTCATGACCAGGTTTTAGGCATTGCATATTTTCTGCTCTTTGTTCTAGAGATAGCATAAAATAAATATTTTCTTTTATTAATATTATTTTTTTCATTCTGAACTTGATTTGGCTCCTGGAATAAAAAATTATTAGATTTCGTCGTAGAGTACTAGGACGAGGGAGGCTCCAATTCCTCTGAATACGTTTGAGAGGGCTCCTTTGAAGAATGCCTTGACTCCTTCCTTTTTGCTGATTTTAATGAAGCAATCGATGGTACCAGTGTACATAACATCAGCTCTTCCTAAGATAGGATAGATTGAAAAAAATACCTGACTACATCATCATTCGTCTTCTAACTGTATCTAAGGGGTATGAGAATACTCCTGCTGATGCTGTGATTGCTTATGCGACAAGGAATTTGAAGAAAATGTTGTTCAATAATGGAAGCTTGAATATTGTTCCCTTGGCTGTGTCATATGTTCCGAAATAGATTCCTCTATAAGCTATAATTCCGAGGACTGAAACACCAAAACCTCTGTAAAGTCCTAAGGGACCATCTGATTTAGCAATTTATGTCAAGCAATCAACTAATCCATTAAATTATCTATCAGCCTTCTTTCCAATATCAGCAGCTAGTCTTGTTCTTCCAAAGTCTAATGGATATACAATTAAAAGTGATGTGGCTCCTGCAGCTCCTCCTGATGCTACATTTCCGAAGAAGAACTTTACTTTATCTGTTTTGGGATCTAGAGAAAGAAAATAATAAAAAAAAAATATTTACTGAATGGGCATAACCACTTCTTGTAGGTATCTTTGAATGCAAAATTCAAGGCTTATGTTGGGAAATATCTGAGAACATTTGCAAGATTTCCTCTCCAAAGTGCACTAACACCCTAAAATATATAAAATATTATTTATATGTACCTCTTCTTTAGCGACTCTTGTGAAACAGTCAACTATACCATTGTATTTCTTAGCTCCTCCATCTTAGATTTTCTTATTTGCATCTTATGTTTAAAGTAATAGCTTAACTCTCTCTATTGGAGCAACTGCTGTTTTTGAGACTGCAGCTGAGACTCCTCCAATCAAGAAATCTACCAAAAAGTTTGACTGTTGTGGCTAGCTCATTAAGAAGAAAATATTAAAAAAATCTTTTAAATTATTTTCAAAGTTCAATCACAAATAAAATATAATTTTTTTTGTTTCTAAGAAAACTTTATTATAAAAGCATGATATATATTAATAAAATAATATTAAAATAAAAATGTATAGACAAACTCCAGATGGAAAAGAAGTCTAATACCCTTAGTTCCAATAGGGTTAATAAATTTAATAGGGATAATACATACCATTCGATTATCAATATCCTTAAATGGGATAACCATGCTAGCCCTAACCTTAACCTTAAGCCTAACCATAAATCGTGTACATCCAATAGGGCTAACAACTAGGCATGTAGTAGTGGAATTAAGTTGTTCATCCTAATGGAAATACAGGTAAATTTAAAATGTATAATTATAGAATAACCACTCTAATCGAGATATCCCACGATTGTTTTCTGCTAAGCATGCAAGAAATAGGTCTAAACTATAGTTAATCATGAAGCAGGAACGGGAGCTTATGTTGCAGGGATGATTGTCGGAGCCTTAGGTCTATGGATGGGGTATCAGAATTTATTAAATTTTAAATTTTTAAAAGATGTTGCTTAATACCATGCATGATTAAGGACTGCAAGGACGCTGTTCATTTTTGCTCAAATTGTTCCTCCATGGTCGGTAGAAAGAAGTTCCTATTTGAGTGATTAATATTAAAATGAATCAATATATTAAATCAATTGAACAACTTAAGTTAATCACTATCAATGATAGTGTCCACCAAATAGTTGATAGCTTTATTTCCTTCAGATAGAAGATATTGGGATATATGAAAAATATTGAATAAGAAATAATAAAATCAGTCCTCGATATGTGTCCATCAGATACTATTAATTATTTTTAGAAGTAGCTTACTACATCAGACCTCGATGCAGTAGTTAGTAATTACAAGTTGATATAGAGCATCAATCTACAGCAATAGAAAGAAAAGATATTTAAATTAAAACAAGTGTATTCTGGAACACTTAAAAGAATTTAAGACATCATAGATGATAAGCTTAAGTAGAGTGTAGCCCTTATTTCACAATAAGTGGAGTATGGCTAGGATGAAATTATCTACAGATTAAATGAAAAGGATGAAGGGATTGTTTTAGAAGTCAATGGATTTTTATTCTACCCAGGAAATGTTTATTGCTCCGTCTTCACCATTAAAATTAGTAATATAGTTTTACTTGGAATATATCAACCAATTATGTTTGATGGACTCTATTATGAGGAAGGATTTAACTCGTAAAATGAACCACATAAAATTAAATACAAACTTCATCAAGGATTCGATCTATAGAAATCGCTCTATGAAGAAGAGGTGGGTATATTGCACCAAGAATAAGAAAAGGAGAATGGATATTACAAAATCATGTTCAAAAACCCAATTCAATTGGATGGTGGAAATAAGTATACTTTATCAGCAACAACGTCAGATGAAATACCGTTCGGAACGCACCTTTGTAAGGGAAAGGCTAAGGATAATAATCTCATATAGTTCTAAGTATAAGATTATGGATAGGAATCGTTTCTTGTCCCACAAGGAATTCAAGAAATTCATTCAAATGCTGATAGAGGTCTATTTCCTGCACTTATTGTGAAAGAAATTTGAAATTAATATAATATTATATTATGATATAATAAAATGAATTATTTCATCTTTTAAGAGTAAATTAAATGATATTTTAATCATAATAAAATAACTCACAAATATAATACGGTGAATACAAATTGTATATATTTTGCGTAAGAATTGGTTTTAAATCGACAGCATTTTATAACAGAATGCATAATTTTAAAAGGAAATCAAAATTTGTACCATTTTAACCAAAATTCACGATATTACTCGATGGAATCTTTGCAATATTTTTTATGTTTAAGTCAAACAATTTCCCATTCTTATTATCAGACACTCATTCAATAAATTTTTTAAATAAATTTCAATAAATTCTAATTAGCTAGTTACCTAATTTGACTACTTTAATATTTAATTCCAAAACTATATAATCAAGTGAATATCAGATCTGAAAGGTTATAGAAACCTTCAATATTTTTAGTTTATCGAAGAGTATCATGAATAGAATATTTTTTGATTATTAAATTTATTATTTAAAAAATTATCATGAACTGCTCTATTTGCTAGGAGCAATATGAGGATCCTGTTACATTGAGTTGTGGACATACCTTCTGTAAGGGATGTATTTCAGGATTAGTGATAATGAAGGCAGTAGTTTGCCCTGAATGTAGAGGTAAGACTGAATGCCCAAATGGCAAGGATTCGCTTAAGATTAATATAGTTCTAAGAGATATGCTTAATAAAGGGAAATAAAAAGCTGTAATAGATGATTAGGCTGATGTTAAGAAATTAATACTTGAGACGTATCTTAATGATAAAACTCAGATAGTAATTGAAAAAATAGATAAAATCAATAATCTATAATTGAAGTTATAATTTGATAAGACAGTTTAATAATTAGGAGCTAATACTGTTGTAACTAAATTACATGGAACTTATCCTAAGTGTGTTGATGGCATAATTAAAGAAGGGTTTAAATTACCAACATAATATACTAGGCTACATGAGGATTAGGAAGGTGAGTTAACTTTTGGAAAAGCAATTTACTTTTCTTCCTTCTCCACTAAAGCAGTTAATTATGGGACAAATGTAATCATAGTATGTGACATTGTGCATGGTGGGTAAAATCAGGCATGAACACGAATCATAAGGAGTTTATGATGAAAATACAGCCAAAACCAAAAAATTTAACACAATATTTTATTAGACTCAAAATTAATACAACGTTGATTATTTGAAGGGCTCTATCACTGACGAATATGCTCTTTATAACCCTGCCCAAGTTCTTCCAAAAACCTCGTGTGAGGTATAAGATAGTGAACAAGTCGGGACTGAGCACTAACTTAGAATATAAAAAAAAAAAATAGCTAATTTTGATCACTTCGACACCCAAGGATATAGATTAGAAAGCCATCTAAGTGAAATCCACCAACTAAGCTGTGTTTCACTTTGATTGACATTTGGGGACGTTTTTTAGGGATCATTAACTAAAGGAAGTGCAAGCTGTTTTCAAGTATTCGGACTAGTACTTTTTGAGTATCAAGTCAATAATTACAGAGTTAAATGAATAATTATTGTTACATGTTCTGAGAGTCCTTTGGAATTCATCTTACAAAAATAGATATATGTAGGCTATGATAGTATAAAAACTAGGAGTAGACATTTTTGTTTAGCTTGCGCAACATAAACACGAAAGCGTAATTGAGAGAACCTTTGGAGTGATTTAAAATCTTACTGAATTGGAGGAGAATAATTCTGTGTAGTTCGAAAAAGCTGGACTAATCCCTAAATTACTTAATTAACTTAAGAACTCGATAGCGGCAAACAAGTGGAATTAGATTAAATATATTTTGGGAACTATTGCAAATATACTTAAATTCAAAAAATGTAATGTAAATGACCCACTAATAAATTAAATTAATGAATTAGCTATACCAAAATTATGTCTTATTTACTAAAATTTATTTGCTAACTACTAATTGTCTATACCAAAATTAGACGTATCATATTTTGATGGATTTGTAATTATGAAATTCGATTGTAATAGACTTTCTGTTTAACTCAGTTATAAAATATCATCTACTACTCCATCAGATTCAGCCTTATGATAATTTTCAGATTCTTTCAACATTCGCTCATATCTATCAATAAATTGCATCAAATCCACCTAATGGACAGATTCACCAGTTTAACACTATGTACTCTTAAATTTATTAGTTTCACATTTATAATATGATTATTGACTCGAAACCTTCACTCTTGATTCTTCCTTATACTATTAGATTTAATTTAAGTATTGCCCTATCATTTCTCTTGCCTTCCTATAAAGGCTTAACTTTTCCAAAATCTACCTATCCTCCATAAAATTAACGATTAAATTATTATTATGCAACCAATTATAAATGGATCTCTATCTGGATCACTTGCAGTCCTCGTTACCAATCCTTTCGATTTTGGCCAAGACACGACCCCAATTACAGGGTGAGTTAAAGCATTCTCCACTTATGAGAAACATTACAGAGGAGTGATCGATGCATTAAGAAGGGCAGTTAGAGAGGAAGGAAAATACTCAGTTTCTCCATTAGCTGCTTATTAAACCTTATCGTCATTAAATTGCTCTATTTACTTCATACATTCGTACTATCTGTATTTATATAATTTACTAAATTCGAAGTAAAAATGTAATAATTCTTCAAAAAATAATGAATGTAGACTAGGAGTTGATGAATTGGGCATATAGCTATATCCCAAAAGTTAAAAACCCGGACTTCTCAGATGGCGTTTATTACTCGATGATATTGAAAGCATTTCACCCATCATTTCCCTAATTGTAGCCTCAAACAATAACTGATTACAAGATAAAGAACTTACACATTTTAGAGATGGCTATGAATAAATACGAGATAAACATCTAGTTTAATGTAATATCATTTTTTATAAAAAAGATCAATAAGTTATCTAAAGGAGATCTAAATGCGGCACTTAATCTTTTGTTTGAAATCAAAAGCTATTGCTTTTCTGATAGATTCCCTATTTAGCACAAAACTTCCTCAAGATAGTCAAGGCCACCCTAGTCATAGTTGCTCACTCAATAAGCACATGAAGTAATTCTACAGCAATAGTAAACATAGAATGTCGATTCTAATCAAGATGAACCACAAGAAAATATAGAGTAATAGTAGTCGATGATAAAGAAGGATGAAGACATTCCTTAGTAGATGATTACACAAAAAGATTAGTAGCAATTATAGGTTTTTATTTCTCAATATAATAAAATGAAGACTTCAAGTGGGAGTCTAAGAAAGACTATCATAGACATCATAATAGAAGAAAAAGATATCAGTCTGGCATAAATCTAAATAAAGATCATAGATGCCATTAGCCAACCAGGAGATCTAGATTTAGCCAGAGTAAGTGATTAGCTATAAGATCAAACTATACCTCCCAAGCCCAAAAAACCTATAAATTCTGTCTTTAGGTACTTTTAATCAGTTCGTGATGATGTATCATAAAAGAATCCGACAAAAAAAGCCCCAGAGATAAATGCTCAGATGTAAGAGATGTGGTTGAAGCTAAGTGATGATGCGAAAAAACCATTCTAGGATCAATATGATCTAGAGTATGCGCAATATTAAGAGGAGCTCAAATAATGGAACGAGAAGTATAAGTAAAAGCTCAAAGAACAACAATTGTAAAACGAGAAACCTTGTAAGATTAAGGATAGGAGGGTGTCAAATAAATTGAAGGAATTAGTGCCATTAGTTCGGGAGAAATAGCAATCTGAGCCTGAAGAAAGTGAAACCCTTTGAGTAAGATAAACAATATCAATGCACATAAATATTGCGATTCTAAATTCTACACGTCCACATCATTGTCTTCCTTCAATTATGATGAATCGTCATCCTCTATATTTCTATAAGATTGCCCTAATTGAGGTTCTATCCTAAATATAAGCGTCTTAATAAATTTCCATTCTAATCTTGTCCATAAATTCGTTGTAGATATTCTATTACTTTATCTCTTAGTTCCGAAGTCTATTTGTGGGTGAAAAAGCCTTCATTCATCTCTTAAGATTACACTGATTTTTCACCCTAAAAGTTAGAAATTTTTTTTACAGAATTTTATTATGACAACACAAGTCTTTTTTTCCGGTTCAAGTTTATTTCTGTTTAATTTCAACGTCAAATGCCTCAATAATATCCTAATCTTAAACTGTATGATATAAACTGCTATTAATCAGGTCCATTTATAAGTTTCCCATCAAAATCGTAATATTATTAAGGTTAAAAATCTGCATTTCCACCATCAAATCCAAATAACACCTCAGTTGGAACAGGATTAAGCTCAATTTCTTCGATATCTTCCAATTCTAGAGGAATTAGAACAGCCTGACTTAATGCCAAGAAAATTATCAATAAAAATTTCATTAAATATAAAATTTTTCAAAACGACTCATAATATTTCTATGAATATGGATTTCTTTGCAGGCACTAAAACCATGACGGTACTATTACTAACCATATGAAAGAGTCACAATTTCAGATTATCCAAATGCAGTGCTTATTGTGGTTCTAATCGAAGTAAAATCTTGATCTGTGATTATCATATACTCTTATTCCGAACTTCTTAAGAAGCCTCTATCGCTTTATAATTCTAATACTGATATTGCATTTTCTTTTTAAGGCATGATTTAATCCTAAATAGCAAATGCTACCCCTTTAGATATTAGAACAGTCCCAATCTCCCTATTTCTAGTGAAGCATTTCTCTCCATGCTCGTTATGAACATTTAGCTTATTTCTATCAATTGCATACAATATCAGGTCATCATTTTTAAACTTAAATTCATTTGACAGTATGTAGAAATAATTCAATTAAATAGAATATTTACTAAATTGACCATTCGACCATATCATGTCAATATCCATTTTATCATCCACATACAGTAAGTGCAATTAGTTGTTAATAACAGCTAATTAAGGCGCTACCTTGTTAGCTAATTTCTTGAATTATTAAATTAGTTGTAATTTTGGCCGAGTTTATTTCAGAGCTTCATTATCAACTTTAAATAAAAAGTAGCTGTCTTAAGTATTTCTGATATAATGAAGATATTCTACGAGAAAATTAATACTTATCTTTATCTAAATTCATTATTTGGTCAATAAAATAAACAACCCTCAATTTTAATGGATAGTAAAAGAGTACAAGAGAGTTATTAATGAAACCTGCCAATATATTTGTAAATTTTTGCTCATTCATTATCTTATAGAGTGTAAAGCAAAACTCTTCATTTAGTAAAATATTAATTTGTTATGCTTTTAAACTCTTATGTAATTCCAATTATTTATCTTATAAGTCCTAACCTTCACATAAAGCAGATTATATTCTTGTTTTCTATTAAATTATAATTTCTTAATTCTCTCTTACGAGATTTTCCTGAGGGAATCTCGATTTTGCTATCATAAGCACAATATCGACAATAATTTTCCCACTATCTTTTTTGCAATTCGGACATAACGATGAAATAATGGTTTCCTAACTCTCAAATGAACATCCCTTTTAGAAACTAATATGTCAATACCATAGTAGAAAATGGAAAATTATATAATTATCATATTTCACAAAATGAATTCTCATTTATTTTTTTTAATTCAACCTCCACATTGTTGAAATGCTCTTTTATTTGATTTTTCATATTCCTCAAACTCTATAATCTATACTCATCAATATCCTATTTCATCTAAATTAACATGCTATTTTTTAAATTCTCTATACTCTCTAAATTAATATTCATATTAGCAATTGATGAGTTATTTGTAATGCATAATTATCTTAAGTCATTAAAACTATCACTTAATTTTTTCTTAGCTGTTGAAACTCTTTATAAGAATTTATGCATCTCAGATATCTCCTTCTATATTTCATCAATTTCATTACAAACAAATTCTTTATAAAATTAATCAAACGATTTATCAGATTTCTTTTAGCTAAAATGATTAGTATTAATTTTTTTGTCTATTTGCAACATAGAATCTTTTAGTTATTATTCATAGAATGTAGGAAATCGAGAAATCATAACTTCACTTTCGTTATGAGAATCTATACCAAAATTATGTCTTATTTACTAAAATTTATTTGCTAACTACTAATTGTCTATACCAAAATTAGAAGTATCATATTTTGATGGATTTGTAATTATGAAATTCGATTGTAATAGACTTTCTGTTTAACTCAGTTATAAAATATCATCTACTACTCCTTCAGATTCAGCCTTATGATAATTTTCAGATTCTTTCAACATTCGCTCATATCTATCAATAAATTGCACCAAATCCACCTAATGGACAGATTCACCTGTTTAACACTAAGTACTCTTAAATTTATTAGTTTCACATTTATAATATGATTATTGACTTGAAACCTTCACTCTTGATTCTTCCTTATACTATTAGATTTAATTTAAGTATTGTCCTATCATTTCTCTTGCCTTCCTATAAAGGCTTAACTTTTCTAAAATCTACCTATCCTCCATGAATTTAACGATTAAATTATTATTATGCAACCAATTATAAATGGATCTCTATCTGGATCATTTACAGTCTAGTTACCAATCCTTTCGATTTGGCCAAGACACGACCCCAATTACAGGGTGAGTTAAAGCATTCTCCACTTATGAGAAACATTACAGAGGAGTGATCGATGCATTAAGAAGGGCAGTTAGAGAGGAAGGAAAATACTCAGTTTATTAAGTATAATTTGCTATTGTGTTCTAGATAATTATGAATGGACTAAGATTTGGAATGTGTGAGATTACAAAAACAAATGTCTCAAAATCTCGTTTGAAAAAAATATATATTTCTCTCTAATATTGCAATATCTGCTATTGCTGGGTATTTTAATGCGTACTAAAGCATAATAGATTCTGCTATAAATTTAAGATAAAATGATGAAAAATATGGAAACTGCTTAGAATAGTATTAATCAGCTAGAGAGAGATAATGGAGATTCCAGAACATAGATTAAA